>CM074932.1:389963-405753 GCA_037576815.1 Pangasius larnaudii
ATAATGTTTCACTAGAGTGAGAATACCGTAAACACATCAGTCTTATTTATGAGGTGTGCGTCTCTCTTTCTCCCTCACACACACACACACACACACACACACACACACACACACACACACACACACACACTCCTGTAATGACTTCACCGGGTTTAGGCTGTTTGGACTGTTCCAGGGCCACACACACACACACACACACACATACACACATGAGCTTTGGTTACGCTATGACACTACAATGTGTGTGTGTTCCTAAACAGCTTTTAATCCACTCGAATGTGTGTGTGTGTGTGTGTGTGTGTGTGTGTGTGTGTGTGCATGTCTGCCTGACTTTTGGCTGAACTAAAGTTCAATAGCTGTGTGGGAGGCCTTAAAGGCTTACACACACACACACACACACACACACAGACACACACACAAAAGCGTGCTGGAACAGGACTCCCTGTCTGCCTGTGTAATCACTCAGTATCCCCAAATTACTGGTGTGTGTGTGCACACGTGAGTGTGTATATGTGCACACGAGTGTGTGTGTGTGTGTGTGTGAGTGTGTGTTGTCTGGGAATGTCTGTCTTTATCTGTGTAATCTGGAGCTTGTTCATTCCTGTCTGATAATGTCATCACATCAGTGTCTGTGTCTGTGCGCGTGTGTGCACGTGTGTCTGTGTGTGTCTGTGCGCGTGTGTGCACGTGTGTGTTCGTGAGTGTGTTTGCACATGTGTGTGTGTAAGCATGTGTGCGCGTGTGTGTGTGTGTGAGCATGAGACTATCGAAGCATATTACTCAATAAATAGCAAACTTATATTAGTTCCAAGCAGCACAAAATTACATGTTATTAAAAATTAATCAAAGGTATTAAATAACAGTATTTTATACACACACTCTCTCTCTCTCTCATAATATAGTTATAGTATAATATAGTATTTATAAACATAAATGGTTAGCTATCAGGGTTTTAAATATAGCTACTAGCTTTAGTTAGCTTTAATTAGTTTATTAATTACTTAATTGTTGATTAAATGAATCACCTGTGTCTCCCAGACCCGGTGTCTGCGTTAGAGGCGGTACAGCAGCTGCAGATTGCGGTTATTAAGATGCGCGACGTGGAGGCGGAGAATCAGAAGCTGAGAGAGAGACTGCAGGAGTACGACAGAGAGGTCGCAGAGGTCAAAGGTCATGGTAACGGCTCACACTTTTATGCAATGCTGTACATACATATATAAAAATCTCCCTCTGACTGTCTGTCATTAGATAAAGAAACTGTAGCTGCTAATGTTTCTCTCTTTTTGTCTTGTTTGTAGAAGAAACGATTAAAGCTTTGAGGGAGAAATTGGAGTCTTACGAACATTTGATTCAGTGCGGAACAAATGACGAAGAAGATGAAGAAGAAGAACGCAGTGCTAACTGTGCAGGAAAAGAAAGGTCAGTCATGTAAAATGTTTAAAGATGCTAATAAGATATCAGTATACTATACAGCTAATCGCAAATTTGATCATATGACATCACCACAATTGTTTAGCTTTTACACATTAGCTAGCTAGAAAACATTATTCTGGCTTTAAATGCAGAAGGATTTATCTAGCATTGGCTAGCTTGCTTGAGAAATTGGCTAGCTAATTAACACAGATAACTATAAATACGGAGGCGGTAAGTATGCTAACTAGTCGTTTGTTATTTATTGGAGTACGTTTTTTAGGGTTGAATTTTATAAAACGTTACATCGATCTGAAGAAGCGAAAAGAGCGACTAGTGGTGATGTCAGATGATCAAGTTTTTTAATTGGCTGATCAGATTTAAACGAAGCCCCGCCCCTTTTCGGATATGGTGGCTGATTTGAGTCAAAACACAAACCCAACAAAAAATGTAGTTCACTTTGTACACCAGCTGCCCCATCATACACCACTGTTCAGAAGTGGGCGGGGCTTGTAGCACAGCTGGCAGTGTTAAGTAATTAAGCTGATGTTGGCACTGAACACAATCTAACACTGTTTATTACGTCATATGGAAAGACTTTATTAGACCATAATACGCGATTTGTAAAGAGTGCAAATATGGACGAGATTAACAACAGGAAACAACGACCAAATAAGGACATGAGAAACTAAAAAGGGTCAGACGGTGCGGCAAACTAAGCTTCATGCAGTAGTCTGTAATTATCTCTGGGACATTTAGGGAGCCTACCAAGGGAACCTACCTAAGGAGCATCTTTATGAAAACTGTGGATAAACATTGAACATTGAAGAAAAAGGGCTTCTGACTCTCTCTCTCTCACACTCACTCACTCACTCACTCTCACACACACACACGCACATGCCACACTGTGTGTGTGTGTGTGTGTGTGTGTGTGTGTTGTGAGCTAACAAACACTATTATAGCAGATTAGAGATCACGTGACTCTGCTTTGAACACACACAGTACACTCTGCAGATTAGTGTGAAACCGAGAGGGCCTAACAATGTATGTGTGAGTGTGAGTGTGTGTGTGTGTGTGTGTGTGTGTGTGTGTGTGTGTGTGTACTTAATATAAACAATTCTGGTGAAAACGGAGCCATAAAGTCTGTTCCCAGGCTCAGGGCTCCTCCTGATGGCAGGTGTGTGTTAACCACACTGATGTACACTGATGTCTGAATGTGTGTGTGTGTGTGTGTGTGTGTGTGTGTGTGTGTGTGTGTGTGTTTGTGTGTATGTGTCGGAATAAAAAACTAAATTTATTCAGAAAGTGGTGGTGATAATGGCGTGGTTTCTCTTCTCAGACCCCACGAGAACGAAGTGATGATGGTGGATGTAGAAACAGCCAATCAGGTAACAGCTCTAACCTCAAACATCCTCTAATTATTAATTCATTCGGGTTTTTTCAGGTACTGCTAACTGTGTATTTTTATTTTTAACTTCAGGTTTTCATTTCTTTTGTAAGGTGCTGTAGCCTGGCAGTTTGTTAACTCAGTGTCTGTATTAGTCTCTTTTGTTCTCTTAACATGTTTTAGTTTTGTTGTAATAAGTAAAGATGTGGGTGGAGTCAGCGGCGCTTGGGGGCGTGTCCTCAACATGACTGACACTGTTTTTCTCAGGTGTACGACACACACGTGCTTCGTTTTTTTTCCCCCGCCGTATTTGTAACCGAAAGAACAATAAAAACAATGATTACTGCACCTTTAAAATGGGAACTACAACCAAAACAAAGCGCTCATGGTGCTGTTGCCATGGGAACGATTACAGTAGCAGATTGGGTGCGGTGTAAATGAGTGTAGCGGAGGTATTTATCCCGGGTTTGTTCCCTATTCTGATACCAGGACACTCTGAAGGGTTCAGTTTAGAGAGTGCATGGTGACATCACAATGTGTGTGTGTATGTGTGTGTGTGTGTGTGTGTGTGTGTGTGTGTGTGTGTGTGTAGGCTCTGGAGGCGGAGCTTGCGGTGAAGCAGAGAGAGGTGGAGCGTCTGATGGAGGACGTACAGAAACTCCAGAGCAGCCTGACTGAACTCACCAACTCGACAGCCAATCAGATCAGAGAATTACAGCAGCAGCTCGACTCCAAACACGCACTGCTGCAGGTCTGACACACACACACACACACACACACACACACACACACACACACACACACACACACACACACCACTGAATCTGGGCCTTGTTCACTACATAGTGCACTTCTGTATGATTCATGAAAAATATTATGAACCTTTTAATAACACTATTAAAATATGTTTATATAAGGTGCATTATGGGTAATCTGCACCAGTGAGGGCGTAGGCTTCCAAAATAGTGCACTATATAGTGAATATTTGAATATTTGAATATGAAGAACATGTTCTGTCTGGTACTGATCCCCATAAAGACTTTCTGTAGGCATTAGGGAGTAGGGATTAGTTAGTAGTGAGTAGGGATTAGGAGCAAAGGTGCAGAGACTAGGGAGTAGTGAGTAAGGAGTAGGCAGTAGGGAGTAAAGTGCAGTAGGGATTATGGGGTAGAGATTATGGAGTAGGTACAAGTGAGCAGGGTGTAGTTAGTAGTGAATATTGATTAGGAGCAAGGGTGCAGAGATTAGGGAGTAGTGAACAGGGAGTAAGAAGCAGGGATTAGGGAGTAGGTAGTAAAGATTAAGGATTATTGAGGAGGGATTAGGGAGTAGGGATTAGGTGCAGGGAGTAGGCAGTAGGGATTAAGGAGTAGAGATTATGAAGTAGGTACTAGGGAGCAGGGGGTAGTTAGTAGTGAGCAGGAATTAGGAGCAAGAGTGCAGAGATTAGGGAGTAGAGATTATGGAGTAGGTACTAGTGAGTAGGGAGCAGGTAGTAGTTTGTAGTGAGTAGGGATTAGGGTCAAGGGTGCAGAGATTAGGGATTAGAGAGTAAGTGAAGTGTGCTAAGGTCTGATGAGTGATGTTTCAGTGGATTTTTGTATTTGTTGTTTTGTTTTTAGGATCTTGAGGAGAAGCTGGAGGCTCAGGCGGACTATGAGGAGATAAAGAGGGAACTAAAGTGAGTTATAAACACTGTAAACTCTGCATTTATACCGTAACACATCAAGTTTTTACAAGTTGTGTTACAAAGTATGTGAGTCACTGATCTTCTGAGTTTCTTTACATTTTCTAAAAAAAAAAAAAGCACCATAGTGACAGAAATGAGATGACAGAATCTCTTTGATCGTCATGCGTCTTAAAGAAAAGGAGCTTTTACGCTTATTAAAGATGTACTTTGCAGGACTGCTGGATTTAGAACGCTCTAAGATTTGGATCTAACGGTATTTAGTCTCGGCTTTAAAGAGCAGCGCTGTGCTTTATCGACTCTCAGATCTGTAATGAGGGTGTTAAGCCCGTTAGCGTGATCCGTGAGCTAAATGATTAAATCTTGACTCCATAACTCGATTTAAGGCTATTAAAGTCGCTAAAGTTGGCTGTTGGTGAATGTGGGCCGTTGTTCAGCTGTTATACTGCGTTTAAATCCGTCCTGTTGGGACACATTCCACTGTAATGGAGGGAAATGTTTGGGGGAAACGGTACTCATTTAACTGCATGAAGCCGATGGTGTGTTTGCACGCTGTGTTTTACTTCCATAACCATTTAGTGCTCAAAAAATGAAATTATATCGAGACTTAAAATGTCCTTGCAGTCTGTATTATGTTTAATTTTAGAAGAGTGAGAAGTGAGCTTCTAAATGAACTTCTTTCTCTATCGGAACATAACGAGTGTGTATTTTTGCGTGTTTACTTCTACATATATAAATTTTTCCTGCTGCATCTTAATTCACGACATTCTCCTGTCCCTAGCGTCCTGAGATCCATGGAGCTCGGTTCCTCAGAGCGTCCTGCAGAACAGGTAAAGCTTCACGACTTTACTAAGCGTCTTCCTTTTTTCTTCATCTCCGAGCCCAGGGAGCTGTTCTCATTCTCAGGACTTCCAGTGGAGCAAAAATACGATCTATACGATGTGTTGTTGCACAGGGTTCCCCGAGCCGGCAGGAGGACAGCGGCCAGGACCGAGACAGCGTCCAAAAACAACCCATTAACAGCAGCTTCACCGGTGAGTGTTTGAGGAAGTGATTGGATAAAATAAACAACACATGGCGGTAAACAAACAGGAAATTGAAATTGATTTCAGCTTTAAATGGAAAATTCTTCGAAACACTGGATCTGCCTCAGGGTTAATAACCACATCTATATAAAGAATATTAAAAACAGAAATAAATAAAGAAAAGAAAAACAATAAGTGGCCTAAAACAGACTGGTTTAACACACAGTGCAATGAACATTTTAGCTTAAGGAGCAGAGGGATTGCGTTAAGGAAGCTGTGACCAAATATGGAAAACAGGAAACATGAACAGGCGCAACAGAATGGGTGAGGGTTAATGAGAACAGGAAACAATGACCATAAAAGGAAAGTGGATAGCAAAAGGCCAGGTAAGAGTGAACAGTATGGAATCAGTGGACCGTAGATACTTTTAGGTCACTTTATTCCCTGTAGTGACACACTCATTAGGGGTGTGTGTGTGTGTGTGTGTGTGTGTGTGTGTGTGTGTGTGTATGTGGGACAGGAAATGTCAGGTCAGTACACACCTCTGGGCTTCTCCGTGGAAACACTGCTTCTACTTTGGGATGTAAATCTGATTATAAACCTGATTGTAGTGTTTTAAATCTCACCTGAAATCAATTATAATCTCTCTGTTTATTCTTTTAACATTTTACTCAGTCCTGTGCTCTTCTTTCTTTCTTTCTTTCTTTCTTCACCAGTTTGTCAGGGTTTTCTCCTCTCTGGTTAATATTGTTGTCTCATTCAGGTTCTGCTGAGAGTCGTCTTCCTGCCTCGCCCTCCACCACACCTCCTCGATCTGGCCACACCCACTCACAGACTCCACCCCTTTCTCAAATCCTCCTGAAGAGCAAAGCTCCACCTGAGTCGTCCCGCTCTTTTTCTTCGGATCTGTTCAGGCACAGCTTCAGTGCCGCTTTTCCTTCACTCTCTGGCAAATCCTCAGCTAACTCGTTTCTCCAGCGGACGTTTGGGCAGAACCCGTACAGCTCGGACCTGCACACGGAGGAGGAAGTGGACACGGCTGAGATCGCACGGCAGGTGAAGGAGCAGCTGATGAAGCACAACATCGGGCAGCGTGTGTTCGGACACTACGTGCTCGGGTTATCTCAGGGGTCCGTCAGTGAGATCCTCGCTCGCCCCAAACCCTGGAACAAACTCACCGTCCGCGGGAAAGAACCATTCCACAAGATGAGGCACTTCCTGTCTGACGAGCAGAACATCCTGACGCTGCGGAGCATTCAGGGACGACAGAGAGGTGATCAACACACATTATTAACATTATGAATATGATGTTAACATATTTCCTCTCAGAAATCCAGGTTAGTTTGTTAGTTAACTCGTATACGTGTGAATGAATCAATGCCAATAACTTCGTTTAAGACACGCCCACTCTGATCAGCTCTTAATTTTATATATGGATTCAAAGAGACACACCTTCTCTAGGCTCCGCCCCTTTGTATTAAACTGATCTACTGAGGAATTTCTATAAAATGAAGATGATATGGTGGCATTTGGTGGTTTTGATTTTCTTTTCTCTCTCTCTCTCTCTCTGCATCTGTCTGCCTCTCTCTCGTTTTGTCTCTCTGTCTTTCTGTATGTCTTTGTACCGCTCTTTTTATCTGTCTCTTTCCTTTTCTTTCTCTCTCTTTATCTCTCTGTCTCTCAGGTAATATCACCAGTAGAGTCCGTATTCCTGAAAGCAGCTCGGACGAATCCCATAAGTCCATTCTGGATCAGACTAAAAGGGACCTGCAGGGACACAAATGTGAGTCGAATGCACTTCCTCTGGCTGTGTGATGTCACTTCCTGTTAGGTTTATTAATGTTCTGTGTATTCAGGAGGCAGCAAGGCAATGTGTGAAACACAGACCTGTTTTCTTTTCACGTTCCTGCAGTTGAACGTGTCCACTCCTCTTTATCAGTTTCCTCAGATGACAACCTTCCCTCCGTCCTGGATGTCCAGCAGGTGGCGTCCGGTTCCACGATGACCTCTGACCTTTCCAGTTTGGGCTCCAAATTACTCGGTTCCTCCATTTCTGTGCTGCCTTACTCACCCCTGGAGCTTAACTCTGCGAAGAACACGTCCTGCTCTCCTGTGATGGACTCCTGGAGAGAGCAGTGGTGGAGCGCGATACACTGCGAGCAGCGCAAAGACACACACACTCAGGACGACACAGAGGTGAGAAATGTATGGACACTGTAGGACTGTGGGGATGTAGGGCCTTTGGAATAAGGTATTCTGGGAATATAGAATCCTAGCAACATAGGAGCTTTGAAATATTGGGAATATGGAGTGTTAACTAAGGGAATTTGGTTATGTTTTGTATATTATGGGAATTACAGTAACACATTTCTCTTATAATCTGCCTGAGATTTCACACCGATCCCTACCCACTGTTTCCCCTCAGCTGGGCAACATGGTGTCGGAGATTCCCGTTTCCTCGCAGGATTACTGGAAGGACCAATCGAGCACAAGCTCAGAGCAAAATCTGCAGATTTCCAACACGAACGAGACGCCTCACAGCAGCCCGTTGCTGCCTTCCTCTTCCTCTTCTTCCTCGTCGCTGCAAACAAAGCAAACGAAAGCCGCGATGACGCCGCTAACGTCCGAACAGTACGAAAGATTCATGTACCAGGAAGTGGATACGGTGGAGCTCACGCAGCAGGTCAAAGAGAAACTCGCCAAGAATGGCATCTGCCAAAAAGTGTTCGGGGAAAAGGTACGAAATACGGTGTGGTCAGATGCACAGAGGCCACACCCACTTCACGGAGACCGAAACGGTGGCCACACCCCCTTAACTAAGACTGACACACACAGAGGCCACACGCATTTCACTGAGATGATGAAAGATGATTAGTGTCACTAACAATCACGAGATCTGAAGACTGTGTGTGTGTGTGTGTGTGTGTGTGTGTGTGTGTGTGTGTGTGTGTGTGTGTGTGTGTGTGTAGGTTCTGGGCCTCTCTCAGGGCAGTGTGAGTGATATGCTCTCTCGGCCGAAGCAGTGGAGTAAACTGACTCAGAAAGGCAGAGAGCCGTTTATACGCATGCAGCTGTGGATTGAAGGAGAGCTGCAGGACCTCACGAGGGGTAACACACACACACACACACACACACACACACACACACACACACAGCTCATTGTAATTTTAGATTAGCCGTGTCTCCCAAAATGGCGCAGCTGTCAGCTCGTGTTTAGTTTGCAGTGTGTATCGAAGCAAAACGTGTGTGTGTGTGTGTGTGTGTGTGTGTGTGTGTGTGAGTGTGTGTGTGAGATGTCAGTGCAGTGCATGATGAATTACATCAGCCGTGTGACCTACATTAAAGAACATTAAAGCAGACTAAAAGAAATTCTCCTCCAGGGTTTGTGTGTGCTTGTGTGTGCTTGTGTGTGCTTGTGTGTGCTTGTGTGTGCGTGTGTGTGCGTGTGTGTGCTTGTGTGTGCGTGCGTGCGTGTGCTTGTGTGTGCTTGTGTGTGCGTGTGTGTGTGTGTGTGTGTGTGTGTGAGGTTGAGGGCACTGCAAGACCCCTCATTAGTCACTGTAGGTACATTCTGCTGAATGTCATCCTGCCCTCTAAACACACACACACACACACACACACACACACAGAGTAATGTTTCTTTGTTCTCAGCAGAGACTTCGGCGAGTCTTAGCCCCGCCCCCGAGTCTCCTGAAAGCTCCTCTGAGGAGCTCGTTAAGCTCGTCAGGGACCAGCATGAAGAGGCGGAGCCTGAGTCACATGACACCGCAGCTGGGATGCAGGAAGTGTTGGTCACGCCGCTGGAACTCGACACCTACTCCATCAGCAAGAGGGTCAGAGAGGTGCTGAGTGATAATAACCTCGGTGAGCGAGAAAATAAGATAAAACTACGCACCAGTTTAATCAGCGCACGTGTCTTTAATAAACACGTCACGTCTGCCGCTTCATCTTTAACGTGAAACTGTAGTAAATACTGATTATACTTACTGCAGATTTGAGGTCTGTATTTTAAAAAATTATTAAATTTTAATTAATTTATAATTATCCACACTAGGGGTAATTAAAGGATTATTAAATTTGAGATGTCGTTAAAAGATTAAAAATAAAATATATGTGAAAACACAAGATGCAACAAATATAGCTGGGTGTAAAATGCTGAAAAATAATTAAAATATAATTTTGGTGTTAGCGTGTTTGTAAGAAAAAAAATTAAGATTTCAGCTTCTAAAGGCTTATTAATAATTAATAATTTATTAATAGTGGTTGTTTTTCTTTAATTACTTTATTATATGAATTAAGATTGAAATTAATATAACATTCAATGCACATGAAAATATTACTGTGCTTAATTATTTAATCTGCACTATTATTATTATTATTATTATTATTATTATTATTATTATTAGCAGAAGCAGTTAAGTGTGTTCTTGAGACTCATTAATGTGTGTGTGTGTGTGTGTGTGTGTGTGTGTGCAGGTCAGCATCTGTTCGGCGAGGCTGTTCTGGGTCTGACTCCGGGTTCCGTGTCTGATCTTTTGGCTCGGCCCAAACCGTGGCACAGACTGAGCGCGAAAGGCCGCGAGCCGTACGTGCGAATGCAGCGATGGCTGAATGACACGAACAACATCCACAAACTGAGAGAAATCAAACACTCGGAGAAGAAAGGTACAGCATCATCACCTTCGAACACACACACACACACACACACACACACACACACACACACACACACACACACGTGCACCTCTTCAGAATCTCCATCGCAGGTTATAATGCGTCTTCATGTCATGAAACCACACCAGAGCCACCACGAGAGCAAAAGCAGTCATGCTTACAAATACAAAATGGCTGCTGGCTCCGCCCCCTTCTCTGTGTACTTACTACATCGTGAGGATATTAACGGTGTTCCACACGTCACTGAGTCTTCCAGAGTAAACACAGGAAAAATACACACACACACACTCAAAAATATTTCACCGCATGAAGAAATACAGCACTCTACCACAGATTTCATCTTATAATCTATTAATAATTGTTGATTTTGTCATTGATGACTTTATTATGAATTAAGATTGAAATTCAGTTAACAGTAATTGCACATGAAAGTATTACTTAGCTTAATTTTTGAATCTTTATTATTATGATGATGAGCAGAACTAGAATAGTTAAGTGTGTTATTGAGACTCATTAATTACCCTGTATGTGTGTGTGTGTGTGTGTGTGTGTGTGTGTGTGTGAGACATCAGCACTAACGACAGCCGAACCCTCACCTGAATCCTATTTTACGCATAATTATAAAATATTCTATTAAAAACAGCTGCTGTGTTTCTGAAAGCAGCGTGTGTTCAGAGACTGCCCCCTACTGGCCGTCTAACACCATCACACTGTAACGCCTCATCACAAAACGCAGGACGTAGAAGTTAAAAAGGGGCAGACGTGTCCGTTATTTTTTTTTTTTTTATCCTTATATGAATTTAAGTTTAGTTTTAGTTTTTGTTTGAGTAGTTTTAGTGTCAGACTAACAGCTGGAGGATTTTTTGTGTGTCTGATATTATAAATGAGGAATAAATTAAATAAATTCACGCTGCACATCAAACAGCACGTCTTTAAAATTCTGTAAAGCACTGAAGTCATGGGACATTTAATATTTCTTACAATTAAAATTCTCTTAAGTGTGTTTTTAATCTTGAATTGAATCTTATTATTGTATTTAGAACGCTGTCCTCTACTGGTGCCCTTTATAATAATCCTGCTGTGTGTGTGTGTGTGTGTGTGTGTGTGTGTGTGTGTGTGTGTGTGTTCTCTCCAGTGTATCTGAAGCGGCGTGTGAGCTCGGTGTGTGAGGACGCGGTGCTGGACAGCGGTGTGT
The DNA here is from genome assembly GCA_037576815.1 of Pangasius larnaudii. Taxonomy (NCBI): domain Eukaryota; kingdom Metazoa; phylum Chordata; class Actinopteri; order Siluriformes; family Pangasiidae; genus Pangasius; species Pangasius larnaudii. Next base: position 401,342 of record CM074932.1, read on the forward strand.
GTGTGGGAGAGTTTGGACAGGAGTGTGTTCCTCAGGTGAAGAAGTCTCGGGTCGTCCTCAGTGCGCAGGAGAAAGAGGCTCTGAGGAAAGCGTATGAGGAGAAACCGTATCCTTCTCCAGGAACCATCGAGGAACTCGCGCAGCAGCTCAGACTCAAAGCCAGCACCGTCACCAACTGGTTCCACAACTACAGGTCAAACGCTCGTAATGCACACTTATAACGCACGCTTATAACACAAGCTTGTAACGTACGCTCGTAACGCACACATATAACGCACGCTCGTAACGCATGCTCGTAACGCACGCTTATAACACAAGCTTGTAACGCACGCTCGTAACGCACACATATAACGCACGCTCATAACGCACGCTCGTAACACACACATATAACGCACGCTCGTAACGCACGCTTATAACACAAGCTTGTAACGCACTCTCGTAACGCACTCTCATAACGCATGCTCGTAACGCACACATATAACGCACGCTCGTAACGCACACATATAATGCATGCTCGTAACGCACTCTCATAACGCACTCTCATAACGCACACATATAACGCACTCTCGTAACACACACATATAACGCACGCTCGTAACGCACATGATCGTTTATAGAAAATACAGGAGATGTGTGAAATTTACAGCCAAAACATTAGAGTACATTATTATTATTATTATTATTATTATTATTATTTTATTTTTAAAGATTATCACTCATATTAATAACAGTATTTAATGAAGACGTTATTTTCAATGAGAAAGAAACAAGACAAAAGCCAATCAAATAATAATAATAATAATAATAATAATAATAATAATAATAATAATAATAATAATAATAATATAGTATGTTTTATGTATTTAAATTAAGATCTTTACACTGTGTGGAACTAACGCGAATAATGATGAAGTGTTACATAAATTTTAAAAAAGTGAAATAAATTTGAATGATCTGAAGGAACCACTGATTCTGAAAACCGGACAATTAAAACACTTCCTGTTTCCTGTTTCCAGGTCTCGTATTCGGCGCGGCGTCTTCACGGAAGCGGCTGCAGTGAAACCAGACGGCGTCTCTGAGGGACAGACGAGTGGAACGCAGGAGCGCGCTGAGCTCCCGGACGCCACGTTTAACTTCCCAGAATCCTCAGCTGCACCCGGAATCCTGAGAGACAGCAGCCTGCGCAGGCGGAAAGCCGCCAACCTGAACAGCATCATCCACCGCCTGGAGAAAGCGGCGAATCGGGACGAGGCCCACGACGGCGAGGCGTGTGAGAGTCCGGACGCGAGTGCAGAGTGCGTGAACGCTTCCTCATCGGTCAGTGTGGATAACTAACAGGAGGCGGAGTCTCAGACAGAGCACTGTCAATCAAGTAGCACATTAGCATATTAGGCCACGCCCATCGGAGGGGAGCGGTCTCAGATCAGCGCGATCAGCTGTTATACGAGTGTTTTATCTCATTTATATCTTATTTCAATTTTGCTGGATGCTTAATAGACACTAATCTGGAATATTTTACACAGTTTTCCGATAACGAGCGTCAGCACTGTGTTCAGATCAAATATACGATTAATGAACTGATAACAGACGAAAATAAAAACACGGATCCAGCAGTGTGCGCTCAGTTGACATGGCAGGAGGAGAAAACAAAAAGAGATGATTTTGTTATTTTTTTATTAATTATTATAATAATTATTATTACAGGGCACTTAACACTCCGCTGCGGTCCAACGGTGCAGAACACAAACCCCAAAACTATAAAAACCCTTCAGCAATAAAGGCAGCAACTGTTACAGCTACTACAATTGTTACAAATTTTATCAACCGAGTGTGTGTGCGCGAGTGTGTGTGTGTGTGTGTGTGTGCGCGAGTGTGTGTGTGTGTGTGTGTGTGCGCGAGTGTGTGTGTGTGCGCGAGTGTGTGTGTGTGCGCGAGTGTGTGTGTGTGCGCGAGTGTGCGTGTGTGTGTGTGTGTGCGCGAGTGTGTGTGTGTGCGCGAGTGTGTGTGTGTGCGAGAGAGTGTGTGTGTGCGAGAGAGTGTGTGTGCGCGAGAGAGTGTGTGTGTGTGTGTGTGTGTGTGTGTGTGCGAGAGAGTGTGTGTGTGTGTGTGCGAGAGTGTGTGTGTGTGTGTCTGTGTGTGTGCGAGAGAGTGTGTGTGTGTGTGTGTGTGTGTGTGTGTGTGTGTGTGTGTGTGTGTGTGCGAGTACAGAGAATAGTAAGAGGCCTCAGACTTAAAAAGAAGCACTTGAGGAAGCAGAAGCTTCTCTGCTCTCAGCTCTATGCAACTCTGCTTTGGATTTTTCAAGCCAGAAAGTTAGACTTCTTTGTCTAAAACTCTTTTTTAGGTGTTTTATTTTATTTTATTTTTTTTTATAGAATGTTTAGCCCAGTGCCCTACTCCCTAATCCCTATAAACACCCCACTGCATCATGGGTATTCGCACACCTTAACACACACCTTAGTCTCTATATAAGTCCCATAAACACCATCAGCAGCCCTCAGTGGGCGTGTCCCAAATCATCTCCACTACAGAGAAAGAAGTTTTACAATATTTAAAGAAATAACTTTTAGTAAGGAGAATAGTTTAGAACCAGGTGCCTTCAGTGGATTTGTGTGAAATGAAATGAAACACAGCCGTGAAACAGCACTTGAACCCTCAGGTCCTTCGCATGAACGTTCACTTTATGACGTGTTTAGTCTCTGTGTGATTTAATCGCTACTTCAAATCGAAATAAAGTCCTGGCTTTCGTGAGCTGTAATACTAACATCTAACACATCTAACACGCTAACACGCTAACCGGCTCAGTGAAACAGCCCTTAATATGGCGGCTGAGGGGACATGAAGGGGACGAGTGAATAAGAGCGATTCATTTTTCAGTTCATTTTGTGTGTTTGTGGCGAGTCTAACGTTGTCCTTCTCCTCTTTTTATCTTTAATAATAATCAGAATAATAGTAGCAGACTTTTTAGCTGATGTAGCAGTAGTAATTTATACAGGTATTTTATAAATATTAAAGTCTTATGGAATTGTTTTTATTTATGTTTATATATATATATATATATTTGAAGGGACGATAAACGATCAGCTTCCGTGCTGTCAGATGAACAAACTGCCGGCGGTTCATCATTAGAACGTTAGAACTGTGTACTTTTAATACGTAATAATTCATTTTACATCTTTATCGTTCTGTTAGTGAGTTTAATGAACGTGTTACTCTGTGCACTAATCATACAGGCATTATAGTGCATCATAACGCATTTAAAGCATTTAAACTTTCTTATTTCTTTAAAAAAAAACACGATGTGGCCATTTGGCAGTGAGGACACTCACATCACGCTACAGCTGGAGTTTCCCAACTTTTTCTCCAAACGACCCCAAATCTGTCTCTCTCAAGACTTTACGCCGTCGTCGTGATTGTCGTCATGAGCTTCGTCTCCAGTCTAAAACTCTGAGCTCACGTTCAGAAGTATTTACTAGAACTCTAGAAGCTCCAGAAGGCTGGGGCACAGAACAGAGCTTTCATGAGAGGATTTAAAACTCAAACTCGCAGTGTAAGGAGCCCCGGTTAGTGTTAGTGCTCAGAGACGCTCGAGAGGAGTGCAGAAGTGTGAGATCTGTCTGTTTTTATTGCTGAACTTCACTAATGCAGCGAGTCAGGAGAGTGAAAACGACAAGAATAACACGTGTACATGCACAAAATCCATCTTCTGTAGTTCTGATATTAACTGATGAAATAAAGGAATGAAACTGAATTATAGGAATGAAATTCTGCTATCATTACAGATTTAACACTATGTTCTTATAATTTAAACAAAACAGACGCAGTTTATTTTAGTTTAATCTTCATTTCTTCAGTTTTATCTCACAGAAAGTCCTGCACAATAAATGCAGGTCTCTCATTCGTCCCAGAAGTAGCAGTGAAAAACGACTGAAACGCTCTGCAGGTTTATCCCACAGCATCAGGAAAACATTTCATCACTTCCTGTCTCAGGTTTTGGTGTTTAAACCTTTATTTTAGTAAACAGATGTTTAACTGGATTCATTTCTAATCGTTCATCACACCTCGCTGTGTGTGTGTGTGTGTGTGTGTGTGTGTGTGTGTGTGTGTGTGTGTGTGTGTGTGTGTGTCCGCTAACGCTGTACTTTATTCATTTATTACACTTCATTAACTTACTGCCTTTTTTCTCATTTCTAACTTCTCTAATTTTATTTTTTTCTCCCTTTTCATTCGAATTAAAGTGAATTTATTATTTTATGTGTGTATTTTACTTGAGTCGTTAGTATAAAGCTCTAATTAAAAACAAGGCAAATTTTATTTTAAAAATAAATAAATAAATAAATACAATGATTAGGGGTCTGTCAGGGAGCTTATTTACATATAATTTACATATAATTTACATATCATTTACATAT
>CM074932.1:405853-415853 GCA_037576815.1 Pangasius larnaudii
AAAACTGCACACACTGCACCTGAGACACTGTTTATTTATTTAAAGCGAAGGATCCTCACATTAAATACTGACTCTGTCTCATTTATTACTGTTTACTGCCCTTTATAGTGTTTTTAAAATGTAGAAACTTTTAATTTCATTATTTTTGAAGGCGTTTCTGCTCTACAGCGTTTCTTTACACGTGTCTGAGACTTTTGCACAGAACTGTGTGTCATTAACTTAGCATCAGTTTATAGCATCATTTCTCATCAAACCTTTTCTTAAAGGTTTATTTTTTTAGCTTCATGTAGTTATTAGTAGAATAAACAGATAATATTACAGGACGGATTGATTTATAAAGCTTTATTCTGCACAGTGTCTTTCTCAGACCCAGTAAATTAACAAGACAAGAGAAATAAAAATACAGAAATAAAAGTACTGATGTCCATTTACGCTGTTTGGCTGCTGAGAGGAAGTGAAGTGTAAAAACACACTGTTTCACTTCCATCCATTAAAATGCTTCTGTACATTTATTATTATTTTACAGTAACATCTTGCAGTATGTGAATTCTGTCACGTGCATGAATTATTTCAATGCTAATTATACACTATCAGGTATTCAGGGATTAATTAGATTAATTAGGATTCATTTATATTATGATTCTGATGTAACACTGATATCACAAATGCCTGTAATTTATCACAAATTAATTGCAAATGATCTTTCTCTCTGCTAATTGATGCCAAAAATGTTTTTTTTTTCTCTTTTTTTCTCTGCTTTCTTGAATTTTTTTGTTTTTTAATTAAAAAATTTCCTCTTCTTTTCTCATTTATTTTTTTCTCTCTTCCTTCTTTTGTTCCTTCAATTTTTTCCCCAATCTTCCTCTCTTAAGAGCGGATTTAACATTGTAATTTGATAAAATTGTAAATTGATGTAATCTGTAGTTTATCTATGATGCAGTATTGTGCAGAATCCAGAATAAACTCGTCCCGGTGTTGATAATAAACGATTAAATGGTGTTGGATCAGAGACATATTACATAACACATCATCCCTTTGTTGATTTCATACTGAACAAAATGGCCGCCGCTACGGCTAGCATGACGCCGACGGCTACTTCCGACATGCGTCCCATTTTCCTGTCCTGAAAGGCGTCTTCCTTCTGCCTCTTGATCTCCTGCAGACGAGCTCGGATGTGTTTCTGTCGCTGCAGCTGCTCACCGTAGTGCTCACGGTAGAAAGTGTCGAAATCGAAGACGTTCTGCGATCGAGCGCCGGCCTCTGGAGAGCGACGATTTCTCGTAGCGTCGCTTGAAGATCCGCTCGTCGTCCCTTTCGTCGCAGTCGGTCTGCTCGAACCCCGGACGTCGGACTCCCTGAGAATCCCGCTGTCGTACTTCTTGCGTAAAGTTTTATTCCCCAGCACGCTGTAGGCCTCGCTGATTTGTGAGAATCGTAACGCGGCGTGTTCGCTGCCTGCGTTTTTATCCGGATGGTAGACGAAGGACTGTTTATAGTACGCGGTCTTGATCTGCGCCTGAGTGGCGCTCGAAGAAACCTGCAGAATGTCGTAATAAGCGCTTTTCGATCTGTACAGTGGGATTTCCTCAGTGCTGGAGGTTCTATACGACCTCGATACGTTTATACGCCTGCGAGATAAAACGCCGTAACTGTGGATCGCTCGAGTCACGGCAGAAACTTCTATCCTTTTTTTACTGGAGGCCAGATGGAGGAAAAAATATGGAGTCATTGTCCACAGGCTACCTGCAATCATAAACACTTTCGTTAACGTAATCAGCATCAGATGGGTTTGTAATTAACGATTTAAACCTTTAATACTTCTGCAGCTTTTCCTCAGGTTTCAGTTCAGCTTTATTCAGTTTTATTTGTATAGCGCATTTAACAGTGGAGCAGCTTTACAGAACTTTACAATTTATAAATTTATCCCTAATGAGTGAGTCAGAGGTGACGGTGGTGAGGAAAAACTCCCTGAGACTTCATGAGGAAGAAACCCTGAGAGGAACCAGACTCAGAAGGAACCCGTCCTCACCTGGGTGACTCCGGATTATAAATCATTCCCTCTGTAACTGTGGACTACATGGACACATAGTGCAGAGTAATAATATAATAAATAAATACAGTAATTGTGTAACCAGGAAATTCATCAGTTTTCACATGGAGTCTGTTTACTGAAGTTATCAGCTGCTCACTGATATATAAACAATATTTAATGTAAAACTGCTCGTGGGAATTGCAGTCCCAGTTTTAATGACTAATGAGGAAAAAAGCCACAGACAGTTTCAGATTAAAACTTTAGAGCATTTATATAATTTTAGTTAACTAATTTTATAAAAGATAACATTCCATACATCAATATTAATCTGGTGATTTGGAAAATGATAAATAGCGGTGGTGAAAAGAAGAAAGTGTAAAATGTATTTTACTTTAAAAGCAGCTATAATTCTATATTTCTGAAATAATGTAATTAATTTTAATAAGGCTGTAGCTCAGTGTTTCTGTGAGCTTCAGTGGACAGGAAGCTGTTCCTCTCCTCTGCCTTAAACAGCTCATTAACTCTCCATTCTGCTCCAAAGCAAACTGAATCACAGCACACACGGAGGTGTGAGGAGCACTTCCACTCCGCGCAGCAGCACACACACCGCCTGAGACAAGGTGAGAAGGTGAGAAGGTGAGAATCCTACCGGCTCCTGAGCAGAGCCGCAGCCTGACCTCCGCCATCACGGCTGCAGAGTCCCGAATCACCCCCTGCGCCCTACATGCGCCCTACATGCGCCCTACATGCGCCCTACGGAGGGCACTGAGTGCCGAGGAGAAGGACTCAGGCAGCCTCTAGTCTAGTGCCCTCTGTGTCCAACATGAACCTGGCTCAGGATTCAGCCCAGAAAAACTTGCTTTACTTCCGGTGACAAAAAAACGACCAATCAAAACGGCACTTGGTGTGAAACTGTAACCAATCAGGTTCGAGGATGAATGTCTGCGTCACGGATTGGTGTTGTTTTGCTGTTTGACATTTATTTTTATACATTTAGAAGCAGAAGATGTAATGTTTTATTCATCAATTCAGATAAGAAGATCAGATAAGAAAAAAGTATAATAATTAAATGTAGTAAATATCCTAATAATAATAATAATAATAATAATAATAATAATAGCTGTGATGAGGTCTAACATCCTCATCATTACGTAATTAAATATTTATTTAATTGATTAATTGATTTTTAATCTCTGCCCACTTTATTTCATGATAACGTGAATCTGTAGCCACGCTTTGGCACAAATCGGAAACTTTATGTGTGTAACCGGGTTTTTTTTTTAACGAGAAGGGTTAAGGGGCGTGGCCTAAGGGGGTGTGGGTGGAGGGGGCGTGGCCTGTTGTGTCTGACGAGGTCGCAGCTGGAGCGTGATGTGAGGAAGAAACTGTGTGTCTCTCTCTTTCTGTCTCTTCCTCTTTGTGTGTTTGTCTCTCCACGGTGACATTCCGGACTAAACCCCGTCTCTCACACACACACACACACACACACACACACACATCCGGTTCCAGTCGGGTTCTTTAGTGTGCATGCAGCAGAATGGAGCAGGCGAGACGCCGAATGGAGACGCAGGACAGCTCTCCTTCAGCACCTCCAGCTCGGCTGGTTTGCTGCCTGCTGCCTCTTCATCATCATCAACATCATCATCATCATCATCATCAACAACAACAACATCAGCCTCATCATCATCAGCCTCATCATCCTCATCACGGCTGAGGAGGCTCACTCAGGATGGCCGCGGAGTTCCTCCTCAGCCCACAGTCATGGTCGTGTTCTCGGCTGCGAGGGACAGCGAGCCAGCAGGAGATTCCGCCATGTCCAGGTCCGAGGAGGAGAAACGCAAAGCAGCCATTTCCACTCCGAACAGAAGCTTACCCAAATCCCTGCGCACCTTGAACGCACCCCAGGAGGTAACCAGGCCTGCGTCATGGCTTATTTATTTACTTATTTACTTATTTATTTATTACCACAGCACTACTGAGGTGGTGTAACATATTAGCCTAATGTGTATTGTTCTCCTTTACACAAGTGTCACGTTTGTTTGTTTATTTATTTATTTATTATAACTCTTAATTCATTTGCTACGTATCAGTGTTTTCAAAGCCCTGGACGTTGGCGTTCTCTTCCTGTTTACGTGAAGTCGAGGTCTGATTGGTGCGTCATGGCACGCGCAGGACAAGCGGCGCCTCTGATTGGCTGTTCTCACGCTGCTGTCACACTCCTGGGCTTTAACCCTGATTAATGAATCATGTTTAGGAAAAAAAAATCCACTGTTAATAAAGATGTCTGTAAACAGCAAAGACACTGGGATGAACATACTGCTGTAATGTCCTTCAGTCTAATCTGCTCCTTTTAAAGCCACACGTCACTCCTTAAAAGGCTAATTATTATTTTTTTATTCATCTGTGGGTGAAACCCAGTCTGTTTACTGTAGTACAGTTTCCTTAAACAATGCAAATGAGGCAGTGGATCATTACAATGCACACACTTTCACATCCAAGTATCATGTTACATGGGATCTGTGTCAGGTGCGAACTTCTCATAGAGACCTTTCACAGATAAAAAGTCAGATGTTTAAATAAATGCTGATGCCAGGGCTTTAAAGCGTTTAACCCGGTGTGTGTGTGTGTGTGTGTGTGTGTGTGTGTGTGTGTGTGTCTCCTAAATCAGCAACTTGGCTTGTTTAGAAACATTTTGTAAAAATAGATAATAAACATAACAGCAGTAATTAACAAAAATCCCAAACAATTAATGCTTCAGGATGAGTCATAACATCATATAAGGGACGTTATATTTCAAGAAATAAATTTTTCAACATTAGCTTGTTTTTTTTTTTGTTTTTTTTAAATGGAAATATATAATAACATTTCTCTAGGTGTTGTAGCATGGTACTGCTTGATATTGCAGCAAATCTGTTGAATCATCTGATGAATCCAGGTTTCAGTGATGCTGATCTGAATATTAATATTAATAATTAATATGGATGAATCCGTCTGCTGTAGTTTCCCGAGGTGATTCCTCTGAACGTAGGAGGGACGCACTTCACCACGCGTCTGTCCACGCTGCGCCGGTACGAGGACACCATGCTGGCCGCCATGTTCAGCGGACGCCATCACATTCCCCGAGACGCTGAGGGACGATACTTCATCGACCGAGACGGAGCTTATTTTGGGTGAGATCATATGATTGTGTTACAGCGAGACCTCCTGCAATTCTGTGCTGGTTACTATTTATTTATTACACACACACACACACACACACACACACACACACACACACACACACACACACACATCACTGTGTGTGTGCTACTAGGGACTTCAGACTGCACATGAATATATATATATATAGAAACATAACTGAATTATTCATCAAATAGAGAACAAAGAGTGAAACGCAGGATTGGTTTGATAACAAACCTGATTAACGTAGATCCTCCTTCTTGTTTGTCATTTGAAACACGTTGTTCTTCATCATCATAGTCTTCCTTCCACATCCCATAATAGTTATTTTTCTCTCTCTTACCTGTCTACCAGAGAAAAGGGAGCTCAGAACTGCAAGATTCCTCTATTGCTCATATCTCCGCTGTGTGATGAGAGTATAAAGCAAGTCTCTTGGCAGACTAACACACACACACACACTCACACACTCACACACTCACTCACACACACACACACACACACACACACACACACACACATGTCCTTGAGAATTGGAGCTTCTTCTCATGCCAGCATAAAACCACATTTGAGCAGATACAGTTCACATCATGGAAAAGCTGTACGTTTATAAAAATCACCATAGTGCATTAGTGCTGTCATTATGAACATGTGTGTGTGTGTGTGTGTGTGTGTGTTTTTCCTGAGTACAGGGACATCCTGAACTTCCTGCGTGAGGGTGAGCTTCCTCAGAGGGACCGGGTTCGGGCCGTACACAGAGAGGCTCAGTATTACTCCATCGGGCCGCTGTTAGAGAGTCTGGAGGACAGACAGCCTCTGACCGGGGAGAAGGTCCGCCAGGCGTTCCTCGACCTCCTGCCTTATTATAAAGGTCTCTCTCTCTCTCTCTCTCTCTCTCTCTCTCTCTCTCTCTCTCTCACACACACACACACTCACACACACACACACACACACACACACACACACACACACACACGTCATTTGATATTATAATACGTGTTTTATATGAACACTTTATTCCTCGTAGCTCTTAGAAACAAGTCGAGAATCTCTCAGAAGTGCAGATTATAAACGTAAAGATTAAAAACTTTATATCTGTTTTTTATGGGTTTTATTTTCATCATTTTCTGACAGCGTTCACTGAACTGCACAAAATAAACGATTACTGGTTTATTTATGTTCAAAAATAAAATACAGATCCATGCATTTTGGGGGTGAAACATGTTTTTGGTGCTAAAGTAATGACACCCTAAATGAGGAATAGTTTAAGAGCAAAAACTTTGAAATCAGATATTTAAAGAATACTAATATATATATATATATATATATATATATATATAAAACTGGATAGTAATATTATAATTCCTCAGTAATCTGTGTAATGTTTAGTCTTCTGATTTGGTGTGTGTATTTTACTGGATGGATGTTGATGTGATCTGGACGTAGCTGTGAAATTTATTACTGTATAAAACGACTAAAACAGAAATAAAGGATAAAACATGAAGCTGCTCTGCACTTACTCTGACTTCAGCCTCACTCGGAACATTAAATAAGAAGAGCTATAAAATACCGAACGTTTTTCCATCGTGACATCAATCCTTCCACATTTCTGACTTGCGCTCTTCTGAATTTTCTTCTCCTCTAAAAGGTCTTGGTTGTGTTTGTCCCTCAGAGAATCTGGAGCGCATCGTGGAGATAGCGAAGCTGCGAGCCATGCAGAGGAAGGCTCGCTTCGCCAAGCTGAAGATCTGCGTGTATAAGGAGGAGATGCCGATCACGCCGTACGAGCGTCCGCTCTTCAACTCGCTGCGCTTCGAGCGCTCTGAGAGCGAGGCCAAGCTGTTCGAGCACCACTGCGAGGTGGACGTGTCGTTCGGGCCGTGGGAGGCCGTGGCCGACGTGTACGACCTGCTGCACTGCATCGTCAGCGACCTGGCCGAGCGCGGCATCACCGTCGACCAGCAGTGCATCGGAGTGTGTGACAAACACCTCATCAACCACTACTACTGCAAGAGGCCCATCTACGAGTTCAAGATCACCTGGTGGTGAAGGAACGGGTTCTGCTTCTGGTCAGAGAGTTTAGGACGGTGGTCCAGGTTCCTTTGGGAGATTAGAAGCGGGTCGTGTCTGTAGCACTAAACCTAAACTATTTACACATTTAAGATCATGCAGTGGTGAAGAACGGGTACTGAAACAGGACCAGGTTCTTTCAGGAGCCTTCAGTTACTGTAGCAGGTCCAGGTTCCTCTAAGAGCTTGCATGAGGGCAGCAAACCTGACGCTAATGCTAACGATGTCGCTAATCCATCTGCGCTTAAGGTCACTTAGTGAACTACATTTATATTTTTTAGGGCGAGAAGGTTACGGTTCTAACTTTCATCCAGACGCATTGAAGATCTCTTGCTGAAGTGTGTGAGGAATTCACGCAAGAACGTTCAGGAAGTCTGTCTGTGAGCTTCAGATCACTCAACACTAAATACTTATACTCATCGGAACGGGTTCGGATCCTCAGAGAGCTTTAAGATCGCTTAGTGATGAAGGCAGCTTGAGGTTCTGTTAGGAGAACATTCAGGATCAGGAACATTAAAGATCATATCATTAACCACTTCCACTAGTCCACTGCTCAGCTCCCTTGGCTGAAGGACAGACAGTAGTTGTTAGAACAGGTCCGGGTGTCTAAGGATGGCGCAGGAAGCTCGGTGTTTTCAGCATCGCTTGTTGTTGTTCTGGTTCTTGTCGGATTCTTCCTGAGCAGTGTTCGTCATGAGCAAGTGCCGGTTCTGTGGAAGCTGCTTGGTTTGTAAGCGCCGGTGTCGTGTCCTCTGTGAGTGTTGTTCTGTCTCGCTGCAGTGTGTGTGTGTGTGTGTGTGTGTGTGTGTGTGTGTGACTCTCGACTCATCAACTGGAATCATGCTGCGTTCTTTGTGCTTTTCATCTCAACCTGTCGTCCAGATATTTGGACGAATGCAAGACCACATGTGGGCTGTTTCCTTATTTCATTGTAGGTGTTGTGAAGAATTCAGTCTTTATGACGCAGTGATAAAAATAACTCCATCTTCAGATAAGAAGTTTATTAATGACGTGTAGTTTCTCTCGCTCGATATGCAGCGGCTGATACGTTGTTCAGGTGTGGAAGGTGTAACGTGTTTGTGCTACGTCTGCCTAACATTCATTTAACAATAAACTGTGAGCTGTAGTGTGTGTGTGTGTGTGTGTGTGTGTGTGTGTGTGTGTGTGTGTGTGTGTGTGTGTTAAGCAACGCTGCACTGAACTGACTGTTAGTGTCTTTTCTGTCACTGAGACACGTTCCTCTTCCCTCTGTAGCGCTCAGCTCTGACATTTCAGGCTACAGGATCAGCTCAGCTGTAGCCGGATGATCTCGCTGTAACGAATCCACGTATTTTTGGTGTGTTTTTTATTTCTGTGTGAGGGCCGTGAGGCTGGTGAAGCTGCATGAGCTCTCAGGATAAGCGGCAGTTTTGTTGTCTGTTTAAACTCGATGCAGTTTTCCTCTGTAACTCTGCTGCTCTCCAGTGTAAATGAACCGAACCTCATGTTTGTACTGCTTCATTGTGCTGATAATAAACTCTGTATATTTTGCCATTTCTATGAAGAACATGTGAATCTGTTGTGGGAAAACCTGATAAAGCCATATAAAGGGGTGGGGGGCATTTACATTCCGACTGGGAATTCCAGCATTCCTGCAGTTCATTTCATGTGGGAATTATGAGTCTGGGTAACTTTCTGACAGCAACAAATTTCTCCGACCAAACTACTGAAAAACATGCCACGTGTCCGAAACAAAAAAAGTGTGATTTATCAATTTCAGTTTGAATTTAAATTTCTTATTGGCATGATTTAATCAACACAGAAAAGAAAGAAGAATTAAAAAATAATAATAATAATAATAATAATAAAAAAAAAAGTGACAAAATCCAAGGTGCCAGTGTAGGACAAATGTATAAGGGTTACAATAATGATGTACATATACACCGTAAAATAAATTAGAAATAAATTAGGAATAGAGTAAATAAGATGTATGTTGAATGTGTACAATCTTCCAATCTTTATCTTTATCTTTATCTTTCATCTCATAATGAATTCCAGCTGATCAGTTTCCTCTGTTTAATAATCAGGTTTAATAAATGTGATTAATATTTATCTTCATGTTAAACACAGCTATAAAATCCACAGCTACACGTTTTATCTAATAAGTGAAATGTCTGAGAGTGTGAACGCTTTCAGGTTAGACTCGGAATAACGGAAAATCCTCCGAAATTCTCCTGCATGGTGTGAATGCAGCATTAGTGTGTGTGTGTGTGTGTGTGTGTGTGTGTGTGTGTGTGTGTGTGTGTGTGTGATATTCAGTGTCAGAATATGGCATATTGCAACCAGCTTCAGTGAAACAGGATTAAATCTGTGCTCGTGCTTTTCCTGATCAACTGCCAAGAATAAAGGTAAGAATCAGAAAACCAGTTAAACATAAAACATAAAAATAGTGTGTTATAAAATCTAAATAACAACAAAAAAAATATTAAAAAAACCCCAAAAATAACAAGATCAGCTTTTGTCATGGTGATATAAAGGCTTGTAGCAGTTATATCATCACGTTTTAATTATAAACTCTGACTCACTGACTGTCGTTATTACAAAACCTCGGCCTGTTCATAAGGATTTATTTTAAAGAGGTATAAAGACGTGAGGTGGCGTCAAATGTGTCAAATAAAATAGAGGAGCGTGTAACATTAAAAAATATTCACTGAGTCCAAATACATACATCATTACATCACAC
>CM074932.1:420853-421975 GCA_037576815.1 Pangasius larnaudii
TTTACATAACTTTGTACAACACTTGTACAAGGTTTTGCAATAAAACTTTGTTATTACATAACAAATAAGTCCCCCCATAAGATAAAATTAATACCATCTTCACAATTAATATTTTTTCAGCAATACACCATCGATTGTAGTGTGTATGTACTGTATGTTTTCTGTGTGGGTTTTTTGGCCCCCAAGTGTGACGTTTCCGTGGCAACACAGGGCTTATGGGTCGTGGATGTGTGGAATGTAAGGTGTAGGAATCAGAGGAGGAGATTTCATTAAGGAGACTCTGAGGCAGGTTAATAAGAGCACTGACATGTTCAAGCTCCTCTGTGTCTCCGTAACCCGAGTGTACAATCACACTGTAATGAGTGTATACACACACACACACACACACACACACACACACACACACACACACACACATGCACAATGTTTTTGTTCTGTTCATGCTGTGAATTTCCCTTCATCTATATTTAACAATCTGATGCAAATATCTCTATCAACCTTTATATCTCAGGCTTCATTTGTTACAAGTTTCGTTTATTTTCACATTTGTTTATTTTTATAAATGATTAATTAGTTTTCAAATTTGATTTTTTTTATAAATGGTTAATTTATTTTCTGATCAACTTTTTTAACATAAAAAAATATCACTCATTTGTTTGTACCTGTGATTCACTTTTTTCATGTATATTTTATTACATACACATATATACTTGTGTGTAAGCATGTTTTTATATCTTGGTAGGAGGACAGGAATCTGACAGTTTTGATTTTATGAGGACATTTGGCTGAGTTTATTAAAATATGAATACATAAAAGAGCCTAAAAGTTTATTTTTGGTTATTGAGAATAAAGTTAGGGTTAGATTATTAGTAATTAGCTGCATTAATAATGATGTGAATGGAAAGTCCTCACAAAGATAGTAAGTCAAAGGTGTGGGTGTGTCTGTTGGGAGGGAGATTAGGATATACTGCACATACTTTACTCGCTTCATTCCATCACACACACACACACACACACACACACACACACACACACACACACACACACACATACACTATATTACCAAAAGTATTCGGTCACCCATCCAAATGATCAGAATCAGGTGTCCTAATCACTTGGCCT
>CM074932.1:427106-434606 GCA_037576815.1 Pangasius larnaudii
GTGCACAGGGGCGTCGTCATGCTGGAGCAGGTTTGAGCCTCTGAGTTCCAGTGAAGGGAAACTGTAAAGCTACAGCAGATGCTCTGTACAACTGTGTGGTTTAAACTTTGTGGAAACAGTTTGGAGAAGAAGAACACATAGGTGTGATGCTCAGGGGTGCACATACTTTTGGTGGTATCGTGTATTTTTATTTTTTTAGAAAAATGGATTGAATTATAAGCGCATTTGACCAGATTGCTCTGAATTCACTGAAGGATTAGTGTCGTTATCTTGTGTAAATATATTTGGATATTTGGATTCTACTATAATATAATTCTAAGCCTCACATTTAGGCGTAAACATCAAAGCCGTCCAATAATTTAAAAAAAAAAAAAAACAAGTGAAAAATATTTATACGTTACAGATAAAGCCTTGAGTCAGTTCTTATATACAGTCAGTATCTCTGAACACTGCATTGATTTAAAAAAAGGCCTTAATAGTGACACTGTGTGTGTGTGTGTGTGTGTGTGTGTGTGTGTGTGTGTGTGTGTGTGTGTGTGTGTGGGTGGCAGCGCTGGCTGACGGAGCAGAGGGCACAGTGTCCACACTGCCGGTAAGTAAATAATAAATTAATTAATTAACCATCAGATTGAATTTGAGTCACTGATGTTAAGCTTGGTTTTGGGTTTAGGAATAACTTTATGTAGAAATGTTAATAAAGTAATAAATGTGATCGTAGCATCGTTTCTTTACAGTAATGTACAGCTCAGTGTGTTTAGTGTGTATGTAGCTATTTGTGTGTGTGTGTGTGTGTGTGTGTGTGTGTGTGTGTGTGTGTGTGTGTGTGTGTGTGTGGAGGGCTCCGTTGCAGCTGCGGGAGCTGGTGAACTGTCGCTGGGCCGAGGAGGTCACGCAGCAGCTGGACACACTGCAGCTCTGTAATCTCTCCAAACACGAGGAGAACGACAAAGACAAGTGAGCAGCAGCGACAACACGTCAATAAAAACTGCTCAATAAAAACGTCACGTAAGACAGTGGGACACTTAATGTGTGTGTGTTCATGACGTCATTCAGACCGTCACACGTTTCCTATTTCTTTTCCCCTCCCAATAAATGAATCGGGAACGAATAACATCCGTAAAGGTTTTTTTTGACACTCTGATATTGGAGCTGCGTTCACGCCATGTCGTAATTACGAGATTCCGACTTGTATAAAGCGTTCACGTCCTCACAGAACTCGTAATTACAACTTGTAAACTAGGAATTCTTTGAGAGCTCCGACTTGTACCACGTGACCGCTGCAACGTTGCAACACTCAAAATGGCGGCGGCTTTTCGACTCCCGACGATGCCTCAGCCATCCGTGGCCAGGAATCAGAGAGAGAGCATCAGTGGCTGTGGTCCCTGAGTGGGCGGGACATAGGCTATCTCCCCTGTCAATCACAGCGACACTAGCCAATCGTGGCCGCCCGTGTGCTCATGTATGCGTAAGAGGGTGGATCGCGATATCGTCTTGTTTCACGATTTACGATAAACTCAGATTTTATGCACACATCAGTAACACATCCAGTGTGTGTTGGGTTTTATTCCTAAGATATATTTACGTTAACATGTGACTGTTATTTATTTATTTATTTGTTTGTTTTTAATCACACAGATGTGAAAACCACCATGAGAAGCTGAGTGTGTTCTGCTGGACCTGTAAGAAATGCATCTGTCATCAGTGTGCACTGTGGGGAGGCATGGTACACACCTCTTTATTTATTTATTTATTTATTTATTTATTTATTTATTTATTTAACATAATAATCAAAGAATCTGTGCTTTCGTCCGTGCGTGTTGTCTCTTTAGATTGGAAGCTGCATCCTGGTTTATTCAGCACTTATTTAATTAGATAAAACCTGTAAATATCTTTACTCTCAAAAGAAAATTGTGAGACACAGAATACATACACGAGTCAGTTCAGTGTCAGTTCATATCAGTTATTTATCACACAGAGAAATCTGCGTGAAATTAGTGCTCTCTCTCTCGCTCTCTCTCTCTCTCTCTTTCTCTCTTTTTCTCTTTCTCGGACGCTTTATCACTTTATTTTTTCCAGCATGGGGGACACACGTTTAAGCCGCTGGCTGAGATTTACGAGCAGCACGTCAACAAGGTCAACGAGGAGGTGGCCAAACTCCGACGCCGGCTCATGGAGCTCATCAGCCTCGTCCAGGAAGTGGTAGGGTGACCAGTGGACTGGGGAAATTGGAGCAATTTCTGTACAATTATTCAATAAAAATTCCAGTAGCTGATGATGATATTTTAAATTGTGTTGGAAAGTAAATGAACATGAACGTGAACTGTCCACTAGGGGGCACCAGAGTTCACGCTGTGCTTACAGCTCGGGCAGAAGGAAAGTTCTGGGTTTTCTGTATGATTTGGAACGGTTCACCTGTGTGTTAGTGTGTGATGGAGTTGAGTGTGTGTGTGTGTGTGTGTGTGTGTGTGTTGATCAGGAGAAGAACGTGGAGGCGGTGCGAGGGGCGAAGGACGAACGAGTGCGCGAGATCAGGAACGCTGTAGAGATGATGATTGCTCGGCTGGACAATCAGCTCAAGAACAAACTCATCACACTCATGGGTAATTGCGCACACACACACACACACACACACACACACAGGAGACGGAGCTGCTCGAGTCTCTGCTGCAGGAAGTGGAGCATCAGGTGGGTGGAGTCACAGCAGCTGATTTACAGAACACTTAGCATGAAGGTTTCATTAACTCTCATTAGCTTATTTAATAATTAATAGTCAGTAAATAACGGCAGTTAACGAAGCCTAAATTTAAACCGTAATTGATGTATATTATGTTCCAGCTGCGCTCGTGCAGTAAGAGTGAGCTGATCCTGAAGAGTCCGGAGATCCTGCTCATGTTCCAGCAGGTCCACAGGAAGCCCATGCAGTCCTTCGTCACAACACCTGTACCACCTGACTTCACCAGGTAACACACACACACACACACACACACACACACACACACAGGGTGACACAACTTATTTTTTAAACATACTCATTTATTTTGATATTCGACGTTGACCCTCGTGTAGTGGAAGAAAATTACAGAGACGCTGAAGCACGTTTGAAGTGTTCGAACGTTCGGCAGCCATTTTGTCTGTCAGGTTTTAACGCTGCCGTCTTCTATGACACTCTTATTTAATTTTATACTTACTTGTTACTTAAATAATTATTGAAGTAGTAAGTAAGTGAGAAATAAATCTGAGGTGCTCCAACCTTTTTTTCTTCTTCTTTATAACAAACAAGAGTGTTTAACTTGGACGTAAGTAGTTTAATAAGCTATATGGACCGCAGTATTTCAAAAACTGTAGAACCTTCATCATCATCTGTCTCTCCTCAGTGAGCTGGTTCCTGCTTACGACTCAAGCACTTTTGTTCTGGCAAACTTCAGGTACTTAAACTCCTGGATTTAATGTTTTTGCAGTAAAGGGAGGTGTGTGTACTTGATCCGAGTGTGTGTGTGTGTGTGTGTGTGTGTTCAGTACACTGAGACAGAGAGCGGACCCCGTGTACAGCCCCCCTCTCCAGGTGTCAGGACTGTGCTGGAGGCTGAAGGTTTACCCTGTAAGCGCTTTTTTACACTCCTCCACATCTCCATCGTCCACGCCGCGCCTCAGCGAGCCGCTCAGGGTTTAATAAGAGTGTGTGTGTGTGTGTGTGTGTGTTTCAGGACGGGAACGGCGTTGTTCGTGGAAATTACCTCTCCGTTTTCCTGGAGCTGTCGGCCGGCCTGCCCGAGACCTCCAAGTAAAGAATTATAATTTTCCTCCCTGCTTTCTGTACAGGATGTTCAGGAGCTATAACTGAAAACTTGTGCACTCTGGGGAACTCGGAGAGAAAAGTTTTAGCAAGTGCTAAATTTTAAACTGAGCTTTTCCTCTAGATAATAAATACCTGTGTGCAGGTACGAGTACCGTGTGGAGATGGTGCACCAGGCTTCCAACGACCCGACCAAGAACATCATCCGAGAGTTCGCGTCCGACTTCGAGGTGGGCGAGTGCTGGGGCTACAACCGCTTCTTCAGACTGGATCTGCTCGCTAGCGAGGGTTACCTCAACATGCAGACCGACACTCTCATCCTGAGGTGCGTGTTAAAGCCTTCATCGTTCTGTGTGTGACGATGCACAGCCCTGTGTGAAAGTAAGAGTGTGTGTGTGTGTGTGTGTGTGCGCGCAGGTATCAGGTGCGATCGCCCACCTTCTTCCAGAAGTGCCGGGATCAGTACTGGTACATCAGCCAGCTGGAGGCGGCGCAGTCCAGCTACATCCAACAGATCAACAACCTGAAGGAGGTGAGCGCAGAAAACACACACACACACACACACACACACACACACACTATACAGTACACACACCGTGTATTTGTCTGTTGTTAAACGTGTGTGTTTGGATCAGAGGCTGGCTATTGAGCTTTTCCGGCGGCAGAAATCCCGGAGCTCTTCCCCGCCGGATCACCGGATGTGCCAGCCCACGTCCACCACCAGCGCCGCCGCCCCGTCGGGCCGAGACTCCCGCCACGGGAAGAGCGCTGCGGTGGAGGACGGGTCGCTGGTGAACGGAGACCAGACGAAAGAGGAGGAAGAGGAGGAGGAAGAGGAAAAGACGCGGCACGAAGACTCTAACGTAAGAAGAGATTCGGTGGCAGAGACGGAGGTTAATCTGAACTGGGAACGTGGGCGTGTCTTTGACTCCGTATATGGAAGTCATTAATAGGAAGAAGGAAGTCACTGATGTTTAAGGGTCGGTTAAGACACGCCCGCAGGTCAGCCGACGCACAATACTTCCTCATTTTGTTGACATTTATTCCCTTTAGATGTTTGTTAAATCACATGGCTTCTACCGAGGCACTGAAATTGCCCTGCGTGGATTTGGTTAGAAATTCTACCTAATTATTTGCGTTTGTCTGTGACTTTCGTCAGTTCTGTAAAATGCCGAACATAAAGCAGACAAATCTGCGGCTCAGAGCAAAGACAATCGCGCCAGCAAAGCCGGCTCGCAGACGTTCCCTCCGAACACGTCACGTGAAGTCTGTTCAGGACGAGACAATAACCGTGTCCCGTGCACAAAAATAGCAACTGCAGATCGGGTGATAAATGAAACCTAATGACACGCATGACACCAGGAATTAATCTCTGTCGGGAGGAGAGGAGAGGAGCTGCAGCTCTCTCAGCAAGAGAGCATCTCGTCCTCTCCTCCTCCTCCTCCTCCTCCTCATCATCATCAGCAGCAGCTAAAAAGCCCTGTGAAAGATGAGGAGCAAAATAACTGCGTTAACTCTAGAGAGGGAAAAAGAAAGATAAAAATAAAAGGATGTAGCACAAATGAAGGATGGTGTAGCGTCAGCGTCAGCGTCTCAGTTTTAGATGTCGGTTTAATGTTTCAGATTTACTTCTGTTTATTTATCCACATGTTATTTGTCAGTATTTATATGAATATTTATTTACCAATGTTTTTTCTTATCGCTATTTTACATTCTTACCTAAAAGCCATGTAATATAGTCGAGTTGAATCGCAAATGTGCCCTACGTAGGGCACAATATAAAGCCATTCTGCACCCTAGCTAGTGCCCTTCTGCGTAGTGTAGAGCTGTATTTGAGAGTAGGCCACAGAGAAGCACGGCTCCTTGTGATTGTGCTGTTTCTTTTAATATCTGACCAAATTTGCACTCTGTGTTGCTGGAAATTAAAGTATTGGCACCCGTTTCCCATCTCGTGTGACCGTGTGTGTGTGATGTTAGGAGCTGTCTGACGGTGACCTGGAGGTGGACTGTCTGACCGGAGACGAGGACGTGAACCCTCTGGACGGCAGCAGCACGTCCGGCAGCTCCACGGCCACCAGCAACACGGAGGAGAACGACATCGACGAGGAGAACATGTGAGTGACGTGCTCGTCGCTCTCGCCGTGTCGGCGCTCTTTCACGTTTCGTCTTTTACCTTCTAGCGGCGTGACCGACGACACGTTCTGTGGGTGACGCCTAAAGCTCAGCGTTTAGCAGCTCTGTGAATCCTCTACAATTACAAAACGTAAATCCTGTATAAACACGAAATGAAATGTTTCCTCAACTCCTGAATCCAGGAACCTGGTATTGCTTACTAATGAGGTACAGTAAGCGAAATATAATCCCAGAGCTGGTCACAGCGAGCGAGAGATGACCTTAGCGAGAGAACGCTGGAGCTGAGTCTCTCGTGAGTGAGCGAGAGCTGACCCTAGCGACCTAAAGCTCGACCTGAAGAACCGAGTGAGCTGTAAAATTTGCGCATGTACATAAAGCTGGGGTTTATTCACTGTGGCGGCGGCTGCTGCTGCTGCTGCTGTTGTTTAAAGTGGCTAATTTCCTGCTGTAGACATGCAGACAGTTGAGCCTGCGCCGGAGCGCTGGCATTTAGAGCGAGTAGGCGGGACTAATTCAGCCTGAAAGGGCAGCTTTACCCAGAATTCATCTCTTCTGCACTCTGTCTAATAAAAGCACAGCTTCTCTCACTGAGCTGAAATCTGTGTGTGTGTGTGTGTGTGTGTGTGTGTGTGCGCGCGCGTGTGTGTGTGTGTGCGTGCGTGTATTTGCACTGGAAAAGTGTTTGAGTATTTGTAGTGAGATGTCACAGTGGTGCTCTTGCCTTGAGCTAGCGCCACACACACACACACACACACACACACACACACACACACACAAAGCACTCTCAAACCAGATGAGACAAATGAGTCATCAGAGCTCCTGTGTCCAAATGCCTCATCCTCTCCCTCTTTTTTCTATCTTTTTCCTCTCTCTCTCTCTCTCTCTCTCTCTCTCTCGCTCTTGCTCTCTCTTTCTCTCTCTCTCACTCTCACACACACACACACACACACACACACACACACACTTCTACAGTCACGCTCACATGAACACTCTCTCTCTCGTTCACCCACGCACATTTTCTCTTCGCACTCAGCCGGTTGATTTTGCTGCAGGACTCTTCATGTCAGCTCCGCGTTCGAGATGCCGCACTCTCTCGCTCTTCCTGTGTGATTTCCGACTGAAGCGTTTACCCTGACACGATCCCGGTCTCCAACTACCGCACGCTTTACCACTAAAAAAACAAACGGCAGGTTTGGTTGAAACGCGGCGCCGCTGACCTCAGGGCCTCGGGGTCGGCTGGAGATGAGATGCGAGTGACAGGAGCTCTAGAAGTGGCACTGGAGAAGTTCACGCCTGCATTTCACCACATCTGCTCCACTGAGGAGAGAGTATTTAAATCATGACTTCATTATAGCTTAGTATCTTAGGTGTAAATTTAAACCTGTTAGGAGTTTGGTTCATGAAGTCATAAAATCTGAAGTCATGCTTGCTGTGCACTTAAGATTTATATCAGTAGGTACTGAAGTTCACAACATTTGACCCGGTCGTTTAAAAGAGCAGGAAACCAGGTCTCTGCTACAAACTGTAAAATCCTTTACACTAGAATTTTAGCAACCTGCTGACGTGTAACGGTG
>CM074932.1:439606-444901 GCA_037576815.1 Pangasius larnaudii
AGTTTAAAAAAAACTATGATGATGATGATAATGATGATAATGATAATGATAATAATGGTCCCCAGCATCAAGCCTGGAGGAACACCATGTGATAATTCTGCCTTTATGAGTAAGTTTGGAGTAAACTGGACTTCTGTTGTTGTAGTACAGGGAGAAGAGTTTACACTGATAATCACACACACACTACAGACACAGTGCAGAGAGATCAGAGTGAAAAACACTGGACTTTAACTCCATTGCATCCCGCTTGCTTTTAGGCTGCGTCTACAGCTCCACGTTAAAGAGCTTCCTGCGTTCTGTGAGCTTTTCTTGCATTACTTTGCTCCTGTGCATGTAAATCTTCACTGTGGTGGTGTTTCTAACCCGAGCCTGAACAGAACCCCTGACCCGGTCCCAGTCTGTGTACAGGGCGGTGTACGTGTGTCCTGATTACAGCTGCACTTTTCTCTTCTCTCAGCCGCTTTCTGCACTTTCTGCACGCTTCCTGTATAAAGGGCACGTCTCAGACCAGAGGCGTGTGTGTGTGTGTGTGTGTGTGTGTGTGTGTGTGTGTGTGTGTGCGCGCGCGTGTGTGTGAGCTCGTGTCTTTGCTGCAAACACACTGGTGATGTACATGAAAATGATGTATTTATGTAATACACAATGAAATAAAAAGAATTTGTTCAAAGTTTGATTTGTTGCATTTTATCTATAAATGGGCCTGTGTGTGTGTGTGTGTGTCTGTGTGTGTGTGTGTGTGTGTGTGTGTGTGAGAGAGAGAGAGAGAGAGATGTGCCAGGTTTAGTGAGATTTGGCCTCGGCTGTGTTTTTGTAGATGGCTGATTGTTGGCATTGTCTTCGTCCTCATCACGTCTGCTCTGTGTGTCTCTCCTGTCCTCTGGCCACACACACACTCTAACACACACACACACACACACAGAGAGACAGAGATAGAGAAGGCGGTGTCCTGTCCATCACGACGTTTGCTCCCAGCTATTTGTGTTCTTTTCTGCCTTTCTTTTCACTAACACCAGCTGTCGTGTCCTTATAGAAACTAGACACACACACACACACACTCACACACACACACGCACACTTTGTAGTGAGGCTCAGTGCTCTGATCATCTTCGGAAAATCTCCCTTTGTCAGTTTGTTTTTTTTCTCACGCTCTTTAAGAGTTTCCCTTTTAGCACAGCGGCTCTCTATTTTAATTTATTTTATCAAAAAATGTACAGTAAAGTTACAGAGAATCAGATGAACTTTGACGTGTTTTCACTGGCACTTAAAATACCTGACTGGCTGAGAGGTGTGTGTTCACATCAGATAGATAGATAGATAGATGGATGGATGGATAGATAGATAGATAGGTAGACAGACATATAGATGGATGGATGGATGGATGGATGAGGGGAAATTTGGGATATATCAATCCTAATTAAAATATATCACTCCCACTTTTAAATGACTGCTGATCACACTACAGAACAGTGTTGAACTGTAACCATGACAACGAGCATCAGTAAGTCGTATCCAGGAAGTACTGCATTGGACGTGCAGGTGGATGGGCGATGACGTCACTGCGTGGCTGATTACTTCCGCCTCACGGTGTGCGCGCGTGGCCGTCAGCACCAAACACCTAATTAACAGGTAACTTACTCCATTAACTAATCACAACACCGTCGCGCCTTCCGCATTTTAGAAGCGGAAAATGAAAGTTTAATGACTCTACTTGTTAGCATTTTGCTTTATCTTGTGTTAAATGCGGAATTTGGAAGATAAACCACGGCTCTTTGTAGCGAGAGCTGATTCTATCCAATAGGATGTGTCTGATTTGATCACGTGATGCCGAAGTCGCTAATTAGGTTCAGTTCCAACGCGTCGCCTTAACTTTTTGAGAGTTTATTCGCCTAATGAGTGAAAATATCAGTTAAATTTCGATTATAAACATGAAACTTTAGTCCGAAAACTCAGAGGGAGAATTAAAGAGGACGAAAGTGTCAGGTTTGGATATTTTAAAGAAATATTTTCTATAACTGATTTATAAAACTCTTTAGTTTTAATTAATGAGTTTTAGTTTGAATTCGGCTGGTCATTTATCATGTGCCGGTGTGGTTGTGTTGTAGATTGTGTTGTAGATTGTGTTTGTAGGTCGTGTTGTAGGTCGTGTTGTAGATAGTGTTGTAGATTGTGTTGTAGATTGTGTTGTAGGTCGTGTTGTAGATAGTGTTGTAGATTGTGTTGTAGGTCGTGTTGTAGATTGTGTTGATTTAAACTGCACAGTTTGCTGAGAGGAGGTGGGAGTGTTGCTCAGGTGAGTGAATAATCTGAGGGATTTTCACAAAATGGCCGCCGCGCTGCTCTTTCACACACAGCTGCTGTTTAGAAAGGAGTTTAAAACTTAGTGCAGTGTGTATAAATGACAGTATGTAGGAGTATGGTCATGTTTTGTTGCTAAAACCGCTGTTTCTATCAGTGTTTTCAGCTCTCTTCAGAGGAAAGTAGCTAATTGATGCTCAGAAGTATGACGTCTCATCCTAGTTTACATAATCGTTGCGGCCATTTGCATATTCAGTGCATCTTCAGTGTTTTCAGTGAGTGTTAGAGCAGCACAGCCCATAATATTCAGAACAGCTAAGTCTGATACACACACACACACACACACACACACACACACACACACACACTCGATACCATACAATTTGTTTCTTAAAGTGAACGATATTTGATATTACTGAAACTGATATGATGTGATGAGATTAACGAGAAATCACGTTGCTAGGCTATTAAATTATGTACACATCAGTTATATGGAGATGAGGTATTTTATATTATTGATTTGTTTTGACTTAATTATTTCAAACACACCAGTTGTCTGTGTTTTTTCGATAATCGATTTATAATTGTTGCATCGATTAAATTTCAGTCGCTGCCTTTTAAACTGATTCATTAGTCCAGATTGTTTGATCTTTGTGCCCTTGATAACAGACTTTTTAACATTGTGCATTTTATGATAAATTCATATTGCACGATTTGCATCACGTCGCGTTATGTTTTAAACGTAAATCCTGACATTTCGTTAACGTGACGTAACGCATGCGTGGTTAAACTCGCGTCCATGTTAACCTCTGTAAACTATATGCAGTTTTTATGGACACGCCCACACCCCATATATGGTATTGCAGCCAAATTTGACTAGAACCTCCCTTATTTCCATATATGGAGTCAAAGACGCACCTTCTGAGCACTTCTTCTGTGTTGGGCTGAACAGGTGGGAAAATGCGCTGAACCCTTAAGTTCCCTGGGTTCTTGTTTGTTATTGGGGCGGAAAAGAAAACAGCAGTGAAACTGTTCTGCTGGGCTTCTACTTTCTCATCCCTTCATCTGCGGTTCTTCCTCAGTTCTGGTGGATGTTCTGTATCAGACGTAAAGACCCAGAACCGCACAGCGTGTTGTTCAGCTCACAGCTCGTGTGTTTCTGTTTGAATAAAGTGCACTTTAGCGAGTCTCCTAAGCTTCAGAAGCACTCGCGCATCACGAATATTTCCATTAATAACTCAGGAACAATGAAAGTTTTATGTAAGCGTCTCGCTTTCCAGTCCCCTCAGAGCGGCTCTTCAGTCTGTGTTGGTCATGTGACCTGCACTTTTATTCCTCCTCCATCGCAAACAAAGGACGAAGAGAGAGAACGACGTCACCGACGTCACGTCTTTACCTTTTACGTAACTTCTTTTAGAGTATTTCTTTTATTTTAAAATATGTATTAAGGCTACGCTGGTGCTAAACTGAGCCCTTGAACACGATCTCGCCGTCTCAGAGCTCAATGAAGACGTTTCACAGAATCTTTATTTATTTTTATTTGTAAAAGCCAGTAACTGTAAGTGGGTGATAAAAAGGGAAGGCTGCATTGGTGCAAAACAAAAAAACAAAAGGGAACGTCTGAAGAGTTTTAGAGCCACAGTGTCTCGAGTCTTAATGGCGTCACACAACAAAGGTGAAAAAAGCAGTTACTGTATTACACACAATAAAACCCCCCACTTTTTGTAGTGAAAGAATAATAACTGTCATGTGGCATGTTGTTAGCGAGCAGCGGCTCTGAGTTTGCAGCGCTTTTATTATAGGCCGGTGTTTAACTCGTGGATTCTGGAGCATTAAATAAAAGCAGAGAGATCTGAAAGGGCAGGTGGAGATTTATTCAGTATTGAAGTAAAAATAATAAATATCTGAATCACTGCTGAAAAATGTTGGCACCTTGCATTAGAAAATAATGCGGTGCCACGAGTCAAAGCAGAAGGCGCTGTTTTTAAACGAAGGTCATGTGATCAGGGAGGCTACGTTTGGTGCTGTTGAAACGGCGGTTACAGAACGGCGTCTCTGCAGTGCTGAGGTTTCTGTCGAGCGGCGAGCGACCTGTAGGATTCGTCTGGCTGTGAATTTTCCTCTGTCAGTTACACAGTGTGTGTCATCTGGACTTGAACAAAAGGTCCAGAATGTATTCTGAAGTTCTGTCCAGAGCTCTGCGCCTGAGCACGGCTCTCGCATTAGGATTCATTTTCTCAGGGTTGTGTGATATTTCTGTTCATCATCGTTGATGATAACGACGGCGTTACCGTTATTGTGATTAGTGATGTCTCGGAGCAGTACTTTAAGAACACTGAGCAGCTGGATGTTTTAGACGTGTAGACTGATTTAACAGTTTAACAACATCCTTCTCTGGCTGCGTTTACACGCACATCAAATTCCGATGTGTGTCCAGGAATCGGAATATTCCTGAATACATGGTTTGGTTGTTGTAAGTGTGCCCGAGTTGCCGTTCCTAAATACCCGCCTACAGATAAGCGTCTGTCAGCACCCACAATTCCTTGCGGGCTGAGCTGCGCATATGTCTCCTTTCAGTGGATTTTCTGAATAAGGTGTTTACATGCAACACATCTCCGATTAAAACAGACGCATTCCAGCAGTGGGAACTTGGGGAATCAGAATATTGTCTTAATCTGAAGCGGGCAATAAGATTGCGGCGTTTACACGCATGACTCGGTACTAATTAATGTATCACCAAATTCTGATGATCAGATACAGCTCCAGATCAGATACAGCTCCAGATCAGATACAGCTACTGCTCGCTGATTAGACGCTGAAAGATTAAAATTTGTTACTGAACATCAAGAAAACTCAATATTGTGATGTGGACGGCAAAAACTAAATAGTAAAAGGAAATGATAATCACACCGAGTGTGTGTGAGTGTGTGTGAGTGTGTGTGTGAGTGTGTGTGTGAGTGTGTGTGTGAGTGTGTGTGTGAGTGTGTGTGTGAGTGTGTG
>CM074932.1:462188-473457 GCA_037576815.1 Pangasius larnaudii
GTTTTCATTTGATCTGCATACTTTATACAGCAGTGTGTTTGTGTGTAAATTAATACACCTGAAAGGCAGGTAATTTGTGGTAAACGTCCTTATAATGAAGAACAGCTGCAAATTCTGCAAATGTTCAAATGGAAAAGTTCAAACTGTCAAATTTCCTTAAAGTGTGAATGCAAAAGACGAGGAGCGTCACGGTGTCACGACTCGCCAACGTTCCGGTCAGTTCTCTGCAAATCGCTAACGTCTCACACACTCAGTTACAGAACAATTAAAACCTTCGCTGAGCTGAAATGGACAAATCACTGTGTGTTACAGCATGTCTGAGCAGGGCAGTGTGTGTGTTATTGTGTTGTGTGTCCTAGATCGTGTTGGTGTGTAAGAGGGTGTTTATGCGTACGAGTGCATTAGAGTACGAGTGTGTTTGTGTGTGTATAAGAGTCTATAAGTGTTCATGTGTTAGAGTGAGAGTGTGTGTAAAGGTGTGTTTATGCGTACGAGTGCGTTTGTATGTTACAGTGAAAGTGTGTAAGAGTGTAGAGTTTGAGTGTGTGTGTGTTAGAATGTGAGCGTGCGTTAGTGTGTGCTACAGCATGTTAGTTTTTTTTTATTATTTTTTTTTATAAAGTGTGCTGGTGTGTGTGTGTGACTGTGTTGTACAGTCAAATACATGATTGATGTTTTGATTATGAAGTGTGTATTACAGATGGTGTGAGTCTCATTGGGTGTGTGTGTGTGCACGTGCGTGTGTGTGTGTGTGTGTGCACGTGCGTGTGTGTGTGTGTGTGTGCGCGCGCGCGCATGCGAAGTGTTCCTTTGTGTTAATGTATATTACAGAATGAGCTAGTGTGTATTCATGAGGAGTGCGTTAACACCCATGATGCATTGAACCCCACCCCGTACGTACGTATACACACACACACACACGTCATCACTGTAACATCCTCCTCCTCCTTCTCCACTCAGGTACGACTGAATCGTCTTCCCTCCGCTCCCGTAGCAACACGAGGCCATCGACGGATGCTGCTCGTAACCATGACGACGTAACTATGACAACAAACAGTGGCGACAGAGCAGCAGGAGGAGAAAACATGCTGCTGTCCAATGCAAAGGACTCTGGGTATTAGAAATTAGAGCAGGTCTTTACACTCTCACACACACACTCTCTCACACAGAGCAGCTGCTCTTGCGGACAGGAAATTGGAACGCTGCGTCTCAAGGACACATGAATGACAGCCTGCTCTAGATGTGTAGAACCAAGGGAGGAGAAACCGCCCGCCCGCCCGCCCACACACACACACACACTCACACACACACACACACACACACACACACACACACACACAGAGAGAGATGTGCTAATGTCTAACACACACATTTGGAAGTGTTAAGATCAGGGTTGCGAGACGTTTTAAAAGTAACTACCAACTGAAAGTCAAGATATTCACGAATGTGATTTTGTGGTTCCTGTGGTGTAGTGTAGGAGATTAGTGCACAGAGTGTGGTTTGAGACACAGCCGCTGTCTCTGCAAATGAGACTAATGACAGTGAGGCCCAGTGCACAGGTTTACGGATATTTGCTCCCGTCCACACAAAATCTTTCTGTACTGTACTGCTCCTGAATCCACGCCTCGCCACTACACACCGCACTGAACACAGGTCTGATCCTAAATCTGTGTTCAGTGTAGTGTGTAGTGGCGAGGCATGGATTCAGGAGCAGTACAGTGCAGATCGGAGTCTGTTTCCTCCACACACACACACACACACACACACACACACACACACACACACAGCAAATTAATTAAAGACTGCAAAGTAACGACCTGATCAGTAGCCGTGATAAACACACGCCAAACACACGCCAAACACACGCCCATCAGATCCACTCCGACACATCAGCATTTTTTTTACAATGTATGTTTCTCCACACAAACACAGGATTTTAACATTGGTATTTTATTTGAAAATACTTCTGCCACTCAAAACACCATTTTCATGTGGACACAAAAAAAAAAAAAAAAGAAGAGAGCAAAAAAAAAGTGAAAAAATGTGGGCGGAGCCTCAGACATTAAACTATGAGCTGTTGGAAATAAGCAACTCAAAAATTCTAAATCTATTTAAATTTCTTATTGTAATCATTTATTACCATCAGTGTGTGAGGAATCAAACTGAATTATCTGCACACAGAAATTTGTGGATGAACAGATGAAAGTGAAAAATAAGGAGGGGTGAAAGAGGGGTGGGGGCCTGGGGGGTGGGGGTAGAAAGAGAGAGACAGTGAGAAAAGACGCAAATTGCCATCACATTCTGGGATCCACCTCCGCATTTCCATTCATAGAAATCACACACACACACACACACACACACACACACACACTTGGACGTACACGCACTCGTCAGCAGGAGGCAGGAGGGGGGCCTCAAGGTGGGGAGTCCTAATTGGCTGAAGCAACTGAGTCGAACCAATCACAGAGCTCCGTTTACTGAGCAACGGGCACGCAGAGGAATGAGGATTAGTGAGTGAGAGTGTGAGAGAGAGAGAGAGAGAGAGAGAGAGAGAGAGAGACAGATGTACAATAGGAAGCCACTTTGACGTCATTAGAATGGTATAAAAAATTGCAGTTCTCTCACACACACCATGTCCGCAGTGTATGGGATTTTCCTTTGCATCTTTGTGTGTGTGTGTGTGTGTTTGTGTGTGTGTGTGTATGAGAGAGAGAGCAAGGGAGGGAAAAAAAAAAAAATTCCACACGCAGCACCCAAGAAGCTCCATCGTTAACATTCAACTGTCCTTCACGAAAGCCTCAATAACACAGAGACTGTGTGTGTGTGTGTGTGTGTGTGTGTGTGTGTGTGTTACAGCTCTCCCTCTGGGAGACACTTCAAGCTCCAGCTACACAACCATCCATTATTACACAACGCTGAGATGTGTACAACCTTTCTATTGTGTGTGTGTGTGTGTGTGTGTGTGTGTGTGTATTCTACATTCCCAAAAGCCATGATCTCTTTGAGAAAGGTTGTTCGTGTTTGGAGTGTGTGTGTGGGTGCAAATGGGTTTGTGGGTGTGTGTTGAGTGCTTTGAGTATTCAAGGCTCTGTGTGTATGTGTGTGTGTGTGTGTGTGTGTGTGTGTGTGTGTGTGATGCAGGTGGATGAGTCAGAGGTTGTTAATAGCAACGTGCAGAATTCGTGCAACACTAAATCTGCATCCTGTCCATCACTGTGGACACACACACACACTTTTTTTTTGAATATTTCCCTGTCTTTCTCTCTAGAACCTGAGTGAGACCATCTTTCATCTTTCCCTAAGCAGACAGTCACACAGAGACGTCATTACTTCCATGCTTTTTTAGCAACCTGATCTTCTTTCCTCCATCAGCATCACACACACACACACGCACGAACCCAGTTTACAGATATACAGAGAAAGGTGTGTGTGTGTGTGTGTGTGTGTGTGTGTGTGTGTGGTATCTGATAATGAGTTTTTGTCTAGGAAATCTAGAACTCTAAAAGGTTGTTCCCTTTGTCAGAAGTAGAACCCCTTCAGAAGGCTAGAACCATTAACACCCCCCACCTTTAGAAAGAGTGTTTATAGTGTGTGTGTGTGTGTGTGTTTCATTTGTGTCTTCAGCTGATTGATACGCTGTGAGCAGTCAGACAGCGTTTTCTCGTTTTCTGTAAAACTACATGCATCGTTTCCTTCGTTAATCAAGTTAGCAGTAAAATTTGTGATGATGATGATTCCATATAAAACCTACAAACATTCAACCACTCGCTCTGCAGAGATCACACTGAAGAGAGCCTCAGAAGCAGAAGCATGGAGAAATCACAACTATTTCACACCTTGTGGTTCAGGGCCAAAAAGATAACAGGACATGTTCGATAACGTCCTAATGCTCCTCACAGAAACCAGGATGTGTTTCTGAACAGCGCTGAAGATGTTATTAAGGCGCTACTGCTGCGCCCCTCGGGGAGCCGACGGGTCATTTTCCATCCGATAAAATTTGTTCATGAACAGAGTGACAATGTTTAAGAATCTTGTTTTAGAAGCCTGGTTTAATCTCTCTCTCGTCAGACATTTTCCTTAGGGAGAGCCTCTAGCTATGCGCTACTCCATTACTCCACACAGGAGCGATTATTCTGCAGGACCCAGATGGACCGTACCATCTCTGAACCACAGCTCTGTAACACACACACACTCCCAGTGGGAGCTGACCTTCAAACACTCAGACACCCGGGGAGCCAAGAGAGACCTCAACAATCGAACGAGGAGATGGCGTCCGGTGAATTTGTGTGTCCCTGCAGTCTATTTGCCAAACAAATGCCTTTATTTTTTTTCCCCCTCCACATTATGGAAAGCAGCGGCTTGGCTGAGGCGAGGCACGACAGGACACGTCACGTCACGAGCGGGAATCCCACTCGGCAGCAGACAGGCTGATGCTATCTCTTACGGCTCGGAGATCATCAATAATGCAGCGCTCGGACTATAAACAGATCGGGAATAGGGCTCGACATGAAGTGCTTTAAAAATATAAGTCACTTCCTATTAAGGGAAGAAGCTTCAATAGAAAACACACTGTTGTGAAAACCTTGAACAATCCGACTGTCTGAATGGTCATACATCGAAAAAAAAACACATTCATAGTGTGAATATATTTTTCAAATAAAACCCTCAAGCTAGCATGGAATAAAACACACTTAATCTTTCATTACTAGATTAATTTTCACATGATGGTGATGGTGCTAATGATAGTGATCTGTTTGACATTCTTTCAGCTCAAAAACGACTCAAAACGTCCGATTTGGATTCAATCAACGTTAAAAAGAACAGAAAATTCCACACAGTTCTCTCTCATATGATATTTACTCCCTCAGGACTGGAAATTTTCTATTAGCAGTCATGACACAAAGCTCCTGCTTCTTATTATGGCAGAACCCATGAAAGTTGCTTTAGCAGTCGATGCTAAGTGCAATTACAGTGTAATTCTAGCTGTTCTGTATCTTTTCTCACTAATTTACCAACACATCTGAGGTAAAAGTTGATGTTCCAGATAATTCTGTCTCATTTCCATGGTCACTTTGACTTTATAAAAGACCGTTCTAGCTAACTAAGTCTTCAAATGTTCTGTGGTATGTCCCAGTTGACTAACACCTGTCTTGTGATATTCACCACTTCACCACAGAAGTGTAAAT
This sequence comes from Pangasius larnaudii, assembly GCA_037576815.1. NCBI lineage: Eukaryota > Metazoa > Chordata > Actinopteri > Siluriformes > Pangasiidae > Pangasius > Pangasius larnaudii. Next base: position 467,375 of record CM074932.1, read on the forward strand.
TGTATTTACAAAACGTAGTTTTAGTCATTGAGTGTTTTATTAATAATTTACCAACACATCTGAGGTAAAAGTTGATGTTCCAGATAATTCTGTCTCATTTCCACAGTCACTTTGTTTTTATAAAAGACTGTTCTAGCTAACTAAGTCATCCTGTAGTGTAAAATGTAATTCTGAGTGTTTTATTAATAATTTACCAACACATCTGAGGTAAAGGTTGATGTTCCTGATAATTCTGTGTTGTTTGCACCATCACCGTCTTGACACTTTCTGTATAAAAGACTTAACGGATATGTGCTAGCTAAATCATAAGCCTCAGTTATCAGCTAGCTTGTGCTCTGGGTCTGTATTTCCCAGTTGCCTAGCAACAGTGTTCTCATAACATTAATCCCTTCCCATTTTGTACAAATTCACAGTTTCACATGTCAGAAATATATGATGGAAGATGCATCGATGTTTTAGCATGTACAGAAATAAAAAAGCTTTTGATTCATTCCTGCTTGTGATTCGATTCACGTGATTAATTTACAAACAAATCGCTATTACTTAAAATAGGTGGATATTCTGATATTTTAAAAAATATAGTGCTAATTCTAGAGCTACAATCACTATTAAAGACAACACCACAATCAGAATTTGAAGAAACCTTGTGTATATCATCATTTATCTAGTACATCATACCTGATTCATTCTGATTCATTTAAAGGATTTATTCTGATGTTCGAGTCGTCCTGAACCTGCTCCGAATCATTACCCAGACATTAGTTCATACGCTACTGAATATTTGCTTTTAATATTCAAAAATAGATCACATTCGCAAAACCTTGAGCTAAATATTGTGTTAGAGTGTACGTATGCGATTGTGAGAATCTGAGCAAGTGGTTTAGCGAGAGAGAGAAGAAACAAAAGCAGGATAAATAAAGTGAACAATAAGGAGAGTGAGGAAGTGTGTGTCTTTTCTGAGAGAGAGAGAGACGATGGCCTAGTTGGGCCAAAGAGGACAGTAATGTGGGCTAAACACACAGGCTCAGTCCATCCTGTTCCCTACACTACCCTCCTGTAGTGTGCACTACTTAGTGACGTTCTGTCCGCTCAGCCCCGGGATACGTTTAAAATCCTGTAAAATTAAAAGCTGTTCTTCAGTTCTGTGTTCATTAAAAGCTCCTTGCATTATTTTACACCATTCAGCTACAGAACACATAAAATCCTTTCTGGAGAGTGTCAAGGGCATTTTTTTAAATAAAGGAAATACAAAGTTTAATAGCACTTCTGGTGTGCAGGAGCGCAGTCTGTGGCTTCTCGTCATGCCAGATCGATCAGTTCTGGTCTTCAAGGTCGCTCTCGGAGACGGCGATGCTGATGATGTGTGCAAAATAAACCTCTAAGACGAGTCAAAGCACCATGCAGTCATTAAATTAGACACACACACCACTGTCCCTCACTTCTAATCCCGCCCACTTTACGTTGGCGAAGGTCATCAGAACCCATTTAAATGAAAAATAACGACTTCTGACCGCTTTGTCACGTCACTGCAACAACAAAAGGGGTGGTGTGATGTGTCCTGAGCTAAAGCGGCGTTACTGTCACCACCCAGAAGTGGTACTTTGTCAGTGAATGCAATTTTTTCTTCATTAATAAATAAACACATTTATCCATTTTATAGTTACATTTAATGTTGGAGAAACAAGTGAGTTCCTGTTGTCACTGACGTTATAGCAGCTATAAACTCTCGTTCCCTGACCAGCCGCTCTTTTTTTTCCCCTCTTCAAGTTCATAAGACAAAAAAAAAACAAAAAAAAAAAACCCAGTTTGTTCCGCACGTTACAGAGAAACCGCAAAGGAGCGTAAACTCATCTGTCCTGAAGACGTCGGAGACCTTAAAGTTACAGCTTCACCTCTGACTGTTACAAAGCGCTGACACTGGAGACTCCTTCCATCAATGTTAAATAAACATCTCCTTACAAAATAGCAACGATTACATGCGTTTACGTGGAGCGTCCGCCGTACACGCCCCTGTGACTGAGCTGTTGCTATAGAAACGATAACGTATTAGAACGAGCGCATTAATATAAACCTGCACTAATGTCAGAGCTGCTGGTCTAGAAAATTAATCAACACCTGACGACCAATCACAATCCAGACCTCAGCAGTGCTGTGGTGTAATGAAAATTCTATAAAATTTAACAAAAAATATAACTAAATTGACAAAATATTGGATAATTTAGAGTCGGTCTCTTATACAAACAGAACGAAGGCTGCTGGGTTTCGCTGCAGAAATAAGAAGCGAGTCGACAGTCGAAGTCTCCAGAAGAACCGCGGCTGCTTCTGCAAGATGCTCAGTAACACTTCCAGCTCATTTCCTTATAAAACTGCACACACTGCACCTGAGACACTGTTTATTTATTTAAAGCGAAGGATCCTCACATTAAATACTGACTTTTATTACTGTTTACTGCTATTTATAGGAGTTTTTTAATGTAGAAACATTTAATTTCATTATCTTTGAAGGTGTCTTTTCTCTACAGCGTTTCACTGCATGTGACTGAGACTTTTGCACAGAACTGTGTGTCCTGCAGAAATATCCGGTAAATCTCGCAGGGCCTATTTTATAGCCGACTTCACGACAGTGCAACACGACAGCGCAGATATTCGTGTGCTGTGTCTTTGGCGTGAAGTTGTAAACGTGACAGTACGGCTGTTTTTAAACCCTAGAACAGCAGAATGGCCTGCAGCGACCCTGAATCGACTCTCCACCTGTTTTACAAACCAGGATTACGGTCCTAATCCGCAGATTATGATTGGCGCCGTTCCCAGAGTGTGTGCCTGATGGAGGGCCAAAGTTTCTGAGGGGGAAAAAAACCGAAAAGAAAAGTCAGCACCGGCTGCGCTACAATCAGCTTCCAGCCTCAGATGAATCAGAGCACTGAAAGAGAGATTACGGGGCTCGACGCCTCCACACTGTGATGGTTATGTAAGCGATCGGGACGTGGGTTAGTGCGGCTGGAGCGAGAGGGAACTCACGGCGAGGAGAGTTTCACACACGAAACATCAGGAACATGAGCCAAGTTACCGTGGACCATGAAGCTCTCACACACACACACACAGAATACCAAGGGGATTAATTAGACGTTGAGCTCCATATAGACAAGCGTTCGTATCGTAGACTTTAATCTTTCTTAATCCTCTTGTAGGATAGGAAACTTGGTCACTGTGCTAATGATGGAGCACTGAGGAAGCACCCATCTCAAATGCAGTAGACGGACATCACAGCGTTTCGATCGATCCGTCGATTTTAAAGGTTACGAATGAGTTGGGACGAGCTGGAAGACTCGGGGAAGGTGCAATACCTTTGTGGCCCAGGATCATTTCAGCTAACGATCACACTGATTACCACAACATCATAAACGGAGAACAGGCTGGTGAAAGTAGAGCTTCATTTCGAGAGGCTCGATTTGTTAAAAAATGTAAAACATTTTAGTGATTAAAAACTAAAATTAAAGTAACACTGAAAAACTTTTTTTTTTTTTTTACATTTTACATTTTACAGTTTTAAAGATTAAGGACAAAATCATAATTATTATTTTATTTAATCTCAGAGAAGCGTATTATAACAAATTATGATCAATATTGTATTATTATAATCAACCAGCCCTAATGCATCCTGGGAATTTCACATCATTCCACCTGTTGCGCTGAGCAAGCATCTTCATCATCACCTTCATCATCACCATCATCATCATCATCATCACCATCACCATCACCGACTCATACTCTCTCTGCCTGTGTGCTTCATTAGCAGTATGTGTCACACTCGTCCTGCTGCTCTTTTCTTCTTAGGAAAATCACAGAGCAGATGACACTACCGTGTGTGTGTGTGTGTGTGTATGTGTGTGTGTGTGTGTGTGCTACATATAACCACACACTTTTGTTTTTATCATCTTGCTCAAGACTACAGCTTGACCACCAATTTATTTATTAATAAAACATGATGAGGTTTTTTTCCCCCCAACAGCCTTGACCCACTTCCCACTAAATGACAGGTCAGCGGTACTACAGCGTTACCGCGTCCTCCTCCGAGTCATCAGAGCTCCGGCGTGAGGTCCGAGAGGCCTGAGCCGCTCAGAGCCGAGGGTTATGTAACCCACCGGCTGCTCTCGTGGAAAAAATCTGCACAGTCGGATCACATGTAGAGGTGCGACCATGTCAAAAACATTCAGACCGGGTACATCAGAAGGCTAACAACTGAATAAAAGTGTGTGTGTGTGTGTGTGTGTGTGTGTGTGTGTGTGTGTGTGTGTGTGTGTGTGTGTGTGTGCGCGCGCGCGCGCGCGATGGTAAAATACTGAGTGACGGAGTAGTGTGATAAATTTATAGATAAAAATAATTTTTATAAAAATATATATAGTTTTATAGTTACTTTTAATGCTGTTGACCGTCGGTGAAAAGTGTTAGTTCCTGTTGTCGCTTATGTTATAGCAGCTATAAACACTCGTTCCCTCACCAGCCGCTCTTTATTCTCTCTCTTCAGGCATAAAATGTTACAGAGAAACTGCGAAGAAGCGTAAACTCCTCTATCCTGAAGATGTCGGAAAACTTACAAAGATGTCTTAAAAGATGTCTGTGCTTTCAGGAAACATGCCACTCCTTACGCTAGTTATGTTTATGTAGTTAACTAGCGCATAACTAGCCCAGCCTCTACATTCCCCCGCTGGAAGAAGAAACCGAAACTATTATTATATTCTCTAACATGGCGATGACCTGCTCGACCTTGCTGCTAGTAAGTGAGCTAAGATGGATTAAGGGTGAGTGGGTGAGTCCTGCACCGTGACCCCCGATTTAGCATCGGAGTGGTGAGTCAGAGCGACGTGGTTATTCAGCCGTGACTCAGAGATTGTGGTGTTTTACTGAGACACAGCGGCTAATCGAGGAGCTTCGGGGAGTCGCAATCCGTCAGCATAGTGCTTATTATGAGTCAGCCCTCACACGCTAATTCTCTTTCTCCCTCTCTCTTTCTCTGTCGCTATCCCCAACGCTAACAGCTGAAAGCCAATGCAGAGGCGGCTTGATCGGGTACACGATTCCCCACCACATACACACACACTTACACTTCTCCCATCTTAGGCCTCCCCGATCTGCTGTGAACTCATCGCCAGTTCCTCCACACTCAGAGAGGACAGAAGGAGAGGAAGTGACATCACTACCACCACCACCACCTCACACTGTCAGAGCGAGCGAGCGACATGGCGGTCAGATAATCACCACACGTCAGCTGGAGTTAGATACGCTGAAGGCACAATTAAGAAACATGCAATTAACACAAAGTCTCTGTGAATAAAAAAAGAAAAAAAAAAAAACCTTGACTTGTCAGTTGACTCTTCTGAAACTCTTCCAACATGCAGCGTGTGTCTGCAGACAGCTTACACGTGGGTGTGTCTTTCAGACGGACACAAAGACACGCCCTTGAAACGTTTGAGTAAATATAAAACGACTCAAATCAGCAAGTTAGCCAACATTAGCAGTAGACTATTGTAACAGTAATGCATCAGGAATGCTACCGGTTAGCGCGTGTTAGCTAGCTGTTTAACTAAACCCATGCGCATATATGAAAGCTAATAACTTCCTGTTTCTATTTGAAGACCTCCATATAAGGAATCAAAGACACGCCCACAGTCTTATTTATGGTCCTTGTCCACACCCACTCAGAGCATAGACGTGGCCTGTGTGCCTGGCATCCTCCTTTAAGGAGGCGTGGCCTGTGTGCCTGGCACCGTCCTTTAAGGAGGTGTGGCCTGTGTGCCTGGCACCGTCCTTTAAGGAGGCGTGGCCTGTGTGCCTGGCACCGTCCTTTAAGGAGGCGTGTCCTGCTGAACCACATGTGATGTGAGAAGAAAAGAAATAGTCCATATATGGAAGTCGTAAATAGTTTTATGTAAAGCAGAGCCATGACATTACAATTCCACGCTCAGACGTCAATAATGCAAACTTTCTTCACTCAGGAATGTGACGTACTGCTGTTCAAACACACACACACACACACACACACACACACACACACACACACACACACACACACACACACACACACA
>CM074932.1:496211-508331 GCA_037576815.1 Pangasius larnaudii
AGAGAAAGACTGTGACCGAGCTGATCCAGGATCAGACTGAACAAACCCCCGAACCTGTAAGACCTGTGTGTGTGTGTGTTTAGTGTTTGTTTATTGTGTTTAGTGTTTGTGTGTATGTATTGTGTGTTTATTGTGTGTGTGTTTAGTGTTTATTGTGTTTAGTGTTTGTTTATTGTGTTTATTGTTTGTGTGTATGTATTGTGTGTTCAGCGAGTGTTTAGTGTTTATCGTGTTTATTGTTTGTGTATGTATTGTGTGTGTGTGTGTGTTTAGCGAGTGTTTAGTGTTTATCATGTTTATTGTTTATTGTGTGTATTTATTGTGTGTGTGTGTGTGTGTGTGTGTGTTTAGCGAGTGTTTAGTGTTTATCGTGTTTATTGTTTATTGTGTGTATTTATTGTGTGTGTGTGTGTTTGGCGTGAGTGTGTGGGGGATGAATTGTCGCTCGGAGGTGTTGGAGGTGTCTCTGGAGGCCCGGCAGGTGGATGAGGCCATGGCGGCGCTGCTGCACACCATCCTCCTGCACCGCAGCACCGGAAAGTTCCACTATAAGAAGGAGGGGACGTACTGCATGGGCACGGTGGGGACTCAGGACGTGGACTGCGACTTCATCGACTTCACCTACGTGCGGGTTTCATCGGACGAGCTCGAGCGCGTGATCCGGAAAACGGTGACCGAGTTTAAGGTGCAGCGGCTCGTCTTTAGTGGGACTTTGTTATTATTATTATTATTATTATTATCCATCCATTCACACACGATTTAGAGATTGTCCAATCACAACGCATGTCTTTGGAGTGGGGGAGGAAACCGGAGAACCCTGAGGAAACCCCCAAAGCGCAGGAGAGCGTGCAAACTCCGTGCACACAGAGCGACGGCCCTGGAGCTGCGAGCCAAAATGTGCTGAGCACTAAACCACCCTGCCTCACTATTATTATTATTATTATTATTATTATTATTATTATTATTATTATTATTATTATTATAAATTACTGTAAATAAGCACAAAACCCACAAACACACACATCATATTTAATAGTTTTACATCAGAGAGGGAAAGAAAGACGGCACAAGCCCTCTGCACCTGTCCGTATTTTTTTAAGGATGGTTTTTTGTGAATCAGTGTTTGACTGTGAGTGTAAAAGAGTGTGTGAGTGTGTGAGTGTGTGAGTGTGTGTGTGTGAGAGTGTGAGAGAGAGAGAGAGAGAGAGAGTGTGTGTGAATGTGTAACTGTAGGCTCTGTTATGACAGTACTGGGCTCGTGTGTCACACACACACACACACACACACACACAGAGAGAGAGAGTGTGTACACACACACACACACACACACACACACACACACACACACACAGAGTGTTGATGTAGATGTAGTTGAAATCACGCAGATCGTCTCCGCTCTCACACCAGACCTCCATCACATAAATAAGCGCCAGCGCACGGTTCGGGTTCGGGTTCGGGTTCGGGTTCGGGATTGAGGTAGAGTTCGGGTCTCGTTCGCTTAATATTTTCATGAGCACATTTTACACCCGTAGCATCACATCACTGCTGTTCCATCACTGTGGAGTGCAAAGTGCAGATAATCTGTAAATATTGTAAAATGCAGCCAGATTTACACGTCAACTCCGAATCAGAACTTTCACTGAATGAAGGCTAATGGAAGTCTAAATATAAATGATTTGTCGGTTCTTGTCATTATTATTATTATTATTATTATTATTATTATTATAAAATATTTAATAAATCATGTTTATATGCGTAAAACTAAACGTTTGGTGAAAATCACCTGCGATCTCAGGCGGCCGACAGGTTGAGAGCCTTTGATCTAATTAATGATGAGTTTTTCAGATCTTTCTGGTGAGACATTTCATTTTGACTCTAAACGAGTCGGTGCAAAGAGTCGACTCTGAATCTAATCTCCTGAACTTGGATTCTCCTGAACTTGGACATGGACTTTAAGCTGTACTTTGGAGAGCTTCCTCTCTCCCTCAATGCTGTTATGACCTCAAGCACTTTTGTTACTTTTTTTGTTTCTTCTCCAGGATGCGCTGGGGAACTCGGGCAGTGACGGGATGGGTCAGATCTCTCTGGAGTTCTATCAGAAGAAGAAGTCGCGCTGGCCGTTCTCGGACGAGTGCATCCCCTGGGAGGTGTGGACCATCAAGGTGAACGTGGTGAACCTGGCCAACGAGCAGGAGCGTCAGATCTGCCGGGAGAAAGTGGGCGAGAAACTCGGCGAGAAGGTCATCAACATCGTGGAGGTCATCAACCGGCACGAGTACCTGCCCAAGATGCCCACGCAGTCCGAGGTGGACAACGTGTTCGACACGAGCCTGAAGGACGTCCAGCCGTATCTGCACAAGATCACGTACCAGATCACGGATTCTCTCGGGACGTCAGTGAGCACCACCATGAGGAGGCTCATCAAAGACACGCTGGCGTTATAACAGGGTTATGACAGGGTTATAAAGTCCTTCATCAGTTTTACACACACACACACACACACACACACGGGTTTCCTCTTTATTTATCAGTCTGTAATTAGCATCAGAAATAATCTAGCAGTCAAAAGTTAAATATATATTTAATTGGTTTAAATATAAATAGTGACGTTAATGTTAATGCCCGTGTCTAAGTTTAATAATAAATACTTTCTTAAAAGTGTTTTAAAATGAAACTATTTCCTCGCTGTATTTGAAAACTTTAAGGAAATCCTCCAGGATGAGAAGATGGTGAGATTTTGCAAAACTTCATCAGGAGTTAAACCTATAAAAGATCTGGAGACTTTTCTTGTGTTCTGTCAGTGCTGAAGTAGTACAGCATGACGCCTGAGCGCGGGGTGTACAAACTTTTGCCTGGTGGTTTTAAATTTGTACAGTGTAAAAATGTGATTTTTTTTTTTTTTTTCCAGAATAAAACTGAAGTCATGTAATAAGTCCACAGTGTCTGACTGACTGACTGATGTTTTGCTGGGGGGGGAAAAAGACAATAGCATTAGATAATGTTTTTATTTTAATTTGACAGAAAACAGAAAATCTACCGCAGGTTTGTGTAAAGATTAAATTATTCCGCTGTGAGACCTGCTGATCAGCGTCACTTTTATTTTAGAAAGCAAGCCGTTAAACAGTAGAGGAAAAGAAAAAAAATCACTAAACACAAAATAAACCTGCCACAGAACAAATTTATAGAATTTATAGAATGATATCATTATAAAAGATGAATTATTGCAGAGAAAACACTGAAACACCCCAAAAGTTACAGCGGTTTTCAGAAAACAAAAAAATATTTGTACAAAATACAAAATCAGCCGACGGAGGAATTTTAACGAAGTCTTTAAATCATCAGCTTGAAGCTCATTAGAATGAAGAAGCGTGTTTTATTTACACTGAGGCATCTGAGGAATAAAAATAAAATAAAAAACAAAACAATAAAAAAAAAAAAAGCACATTACATTCAATAAATTCTGCCTTAAAGCTTCCACAAATATGCAAAGGCATGTAAGACTCATCAATCTGACAAAACTCTTAATTATCTATTAATATTTCTGTTTATCCTCCAACATCCACAAACCACCAGCACAAATATAGTTTTATAGCTCAAAAAAAAAAACAAATACATCATTCTAGAAATTGTGCTTTGATTAATATCTGTGATGTCACAACACATCCCGTGCGATGAGCTGAGCATCGTCACCTGACTCACCTGATTAACGAGTTATTTTAGTGAAGAAGTACTGATACAGTACCGTAATATAATCATTCTCACTCTGCAGTTAAACCTTAATGGGGGAAATAAAACAAACAAACAAACAAACAAACAAACAAACGACCGCACAGTCAGAAACGACGAGCTAACCTTCACTTTACGCCGCTCGCTAGGCGTGTGTAAGTGCATCGTGGGTTTTAAAAAAAAAATAATAATAATAATTTTGATTTGGAATAATGTCACAATATTTGTCCGAATGCGACAGAGTTTATCTCACTGCACAAAAATGTCCACGATATAGAACACAAAACCGTATATATACACACGTTTATAACTATATATCATACACCATTTAAAAAAAAAAAAAGTGTATATCTGCGAGAATAAAAACATGATCACGATGTATATATTTATATATATATAAAATTCTGAATCTGAAAAAACGCTTGTATATGTGTACTGGATTTTTAACACAATTCTGGAATAATATTGTAAAACTTCACCTCATTATTGATCATGATATGAAGATTTAGTTTCGGCGCAGGCCTACTGTGTGTTATACGCTCGTCTGGGTGTGTGTGTGCGTGTGTGTGTGTGTCCTTGTGTTTGCTTCAACCACTGAACAGAGAATTAAAAAAAAAAAAAATCCTAATTTAAAAAAAAAAATTTAAGTAAAAAGAAAAAGAATGAGCATGTTTTGGTTTCAGGTGTAAATGCACGCACACGCGCACACACACACACACACACACACACACACGCACACGCGCACACGCACGCACACACACACGCACGCACACACGCGCGCACACACACGCACGCACACACACACGCGCGCACGCACACACGCGCGCACACACACACACACACACACACACACACACCCAAAAACAAACATACTGTCATTTCATAAAAACATAAAACATGAGTAATTTCATAATAATAATACGTTTTAGTTTTCAACACTTTCACCATTAAAGGAACAAAATCTCGAAATCTCATGCACTGGTTTTCATGAAGAATGTGCTGTTAGAATAATAATAATAATAATAATAATAATAATAATAATAATAATAATAATAATAATAATAATAATAACACTCATTCACCAATTAGCAATTAAACCCCGGCGTGAAATGACTTCAGTTATTTTCTGTATGTAGTAAAAGGCAACACAAAACATCTCGTTTTTGGATTTTCGAGCAAAAGCAGGGCTCCATCCCTCAGACGTGTCGCGGGTTAAAGTTCGTATAAATGTAATACAAAATAATAAATATATATTTATACGGAATTGCAGAATGGGGAGGAAGGAAACGCCGTCACGTCCTGAACACTACAGTCGCTCGGGTTCGGGTTCGGGTTCGGGTTCGACGTGGCTTTCGGACCGAGGAAAGGGGAAAGAAGGCCACGGAGACGAGTGACGAGCGTAACTCCTACGCAAAGCACTTTTACAGAGTTATTGCAGGTTTTTATAAGCAGGTTTTTAACATTCTGGACGAGGAGATTACCATCAGAAATGAGAAATAAACATCTGAATTTGTACACATTGTTCACTGATGCACCAGGAAGTAAAAAACAACAACAAAAAAAAAAACACAAAATAAAAATAAGTGTAGCACATGTATTCATGTATAGATAAGCATCCTGTACGTGTGTGTGTGTGTGTGTGTGTGTGTGTGTGTGTGTGTGTGTTAACCCAAACGCAGCCGAGACGTGATGACTGTGTGACGTTCGCTTCTTTAGACCCTGATCTATAAACCGAGCCGCCATCTTGGATACCCTGCCCAAGCCCCGCCTCCAAATTATTTTTCACCTATAAGTGTTATTTTACTCACTCTCTCTCTCTCTCTCTCTCTCTCACACACACACACACACACACACACACACACACACACACACACACACACACACACACACACACATCACGGCTGCTCGGCTACGTCTGGGTTGAAGGAGACTCCTTTAGCGTGAATGAATGGCGTGATTAGACGTGACTGTGGCTCTGCTCGTGACTCCACAGACTGAAGGCAGTCTTGAAGGTCCTGTGGCAGAGTTTGCACATGTACTGCCTCTTAAACGTCAGAGCAGACAGCGTCGGCGCGTGATAAAACAGCGTGTCCGATTCCTGAGAAGTTGCTGGATTTTCAGCGCTGTCCGACCTGGAACGAGAGGAATCTCCGCCTGACTTTTCCTGCTCCGCTCGTTCGGGTTTGGACAGAGAAGACGCGAGGGTTCTAGGCTCTTCCTCCGAGACCTTCCCTTCGGTTTGACCTGATTTTGGTGGAGACGCTCGTGAGGACGGAGGCTCTTGGGCGGAGATGGTAAGAGTCGGAGACGGAGGAGGGGAGCACGGAGGCGGTCTGTCCGTCTGTCTGCTCACGGGCTCTTCGGACGACGACATGTGGGACTGATAGTGGCTCCAGAGGCGGAAGTTGGTCCGGAACGCTTTGTGGCAGATGTGGCAGATGAAGGGCTTGATGTGGCAGAGAAGCTCCTGGTGGCGCTCGAGGGCTTTGTGAGAGCCGAACAGTTTGCCGCATTTCTCGCAAGGCCGCACGCCTGGTTCCTCGGGAGCTGAGGGTTCTCTGTCCGTCACCGGTTCCTCCTGCGGCTCCTCTTTTACGATGAGCTTGCCCTGATTATGAGTCGAGCTCAGATCCTCCGGGAGGTAAGAAGACGAGTCCTCGGAGTCGCCGTACGCCGCGTCGTCTCTCATCGCCTCTTTAGGAGGCAGCGGAGCGCCGGCAAGTTCCGCCGTCTCTTGGTTAACGTCGTGGTACCCGATGGTCAGCTGCTCCCTGACGGTCATCATGTTCTGGTTGTGAACTTCGACCTGATGGCGCCAAATGCTGAAGGAGGATTTAAAAGTGCGCATGCACTCGAGGCAGGTCAGCTTTTTGTACTTGCAGTGAGCCTCGTGATCCTTTTTCACCAGCGTGTTGGAGAACCTGAGGCCACAGTAAGGACAGACGGTTGCGTAGCGACACGCCCTCTCGTGATCCTCCAGCTCGCTCAGAGAGAACAGTTTCACGTTGCAGAGCCTGCAGGGGAACACCTCTTTGTCTTGGTTCTCCTTGACGTGTCCCGTTTGCTCCTGCCGCTCATGTAGACCTTCCTCATCCTGCGCGTCCATGCTAGCTCTCTCATCGGTGTGTCCTTTCATGTGCAGTTTAAAATGCGACTGGAAGAAGAACATTTTCCCGCAGTAGGGACATCCGTAAGACCTCGATCTCCGGCTTTTCTTGGCAAACGGCTGAGCTTGATGGCTCTGCTTGTTTCTCCTGAGCTTCATGATCAAGGCTTTCTTTATCTCGCGCTCTCGCACTATGTCTATGAGTTTCCTCTGGAACTTCTCGTCCAGCACAGAGTAGGAGCTGGAAGAAGCCGCCGGGTTTTGGACCACGCCGTGTTGGGTCTGGCAGTGCGTCCACACTTTGAAGTTCGTATGAAAGCGCTTGTGGCAGATGTCGCACGCGTACGGCTTCTCCGGGTTATGGTACATGTTCACGTGGCGGTAGAGCCCTGCGTTTGACCTGAACACCTTCATGCAGCTCCAGCATTTAAACATCTTCGTCGGCCTCAGTTCTCTGGGCTCCTGATCGTCCACGTTGCGAGCTGAATCATCGGTCACGCCGTCCTCATCCGTGAACTGGTGTTCGTTCAAAACTTTGGATCGTTTAAACGTGTACGAATTACCATCCAACTGTAACCTCCTTTTCACAGAAGGACTGAGGTATCCTCTAGGATTTTCGTCAAAGTTGGCCTCGAAATCTCTAAAGTTGACGGGCAGATTGTCCTCTACGGTGACCCGTATGATTTCCGAAGGATCGGCCAATGGGCTGCTGGCTTCCGTTTTGACCGTCACTCTGTCCTCTACCTGAGTGTCCTTGTCTTCCCTGGCCATCGCGTTGTGCTGTTTGGACCTGAGAACAAGCGGCAGCAAGTGATGTTTGTTCCCGGACGACGGCGACTCAACCGCGTTCATCTCCGATTTTACAACCGGCGGCTCCCTGCTCTGCGAGTCCTTCAGCTCCAAAACCGGAGAGAAAACAGGAACCGGACTGTCCATGGATAAGGATCTACGAAGCAGGCTTTTAATAAGCGGCCCGCTCCGGTCTACGGTTTGGTTATGTGCCCCCTGCTGCGTTCCAGGGACCGATTTCGGATCGTACATCTGTTCGGGTTTCACCTCCTCCGCTGGGTCTTCAGCAGGATCGGAGTTTAAGTGCTGTATGGTCTCGCTGAAAGACACAGAAGAGGTCAGCTGCGGCCTCGCCGAGGGCGATCTGTACTCCGCGCGGCCCTTGAGGATGGACGGCAAAGACGGAATGATGGTTTTCGATTCGTCCTCTGGCTCTTTGGGAGCGTTTTTGCTAAGATTCATCCCCATTTCCGTTGGTTTGCCGTATCCTGACGGACGATAATCCAGACCCGATCCAGGCTGAGTCTCCTCCGGTGCGTGCCTGGACGCTTTTCCGTGGGGAATCGCGTTCTCTCTACTGGCGACGCCAACACCGCCTTGGTGTACGATGACGCTCCTCTTGATGAGCGAGCCGTCGTCCTCGTCGGGAAAGCACAGCCTCTTTCGGGTCACGCAGTACGACACCTGCGGCCTGGTGGACATGATGTTAGTCAGGAACGGGATGCCCAAACTGTACCCCAGCTCCTGAATCACCGCCAGGCTCCCTCTGTCCACGAACAGGGACGAGGAGTAGATGTAGTTCAGCACGATCTCGAACGCCTCGGGCTCGCAGAAGTCCAGCTGGATCATGTCTCGGTTCTCCGAGTCTCTCCCGGAGAACAGAGTGTGGAAATACTCGCTGCTGGCGGCGAGGACGCTCCTGTGGGCCGGATAGCGATGCTCGCCCGCCATCAGCACCACGTCGCAGAACTGGCCCTTCAGACGCTGCTCGTTTAACACGCCGAGCAACGAGACGGCGTGGGCGGGGCTGCTGTAGTGCACCAGGCTCTCCATCGCGGCCCTGAGGGACACAAACAGCTCGGTTTTAGAGTTTGATAATAATAATTTTTAACAAAACGCCAAACCTCACGCCTTTAAAACCGAATGGATCCTAACGCGTCCCGTCCAATAAACACACTGAGAAGGTGCTTGAACTTTAATTATCATTCAGAGGAGTTCCTTAAGGGTATATCACGCTCCTTAAATTCTTTTTAAAGGTATAAAGATGCACGCTAAAGGTACAAAAGGTGTATGAGTGATGACACCCAAACAACATGGAAAAAACAAACAAATAAACAGATGTATAGTGTTAGAAAACAAAGTAAGAGGTTTGCGCTCATGGCGCATGCGCGAACCGGTATCACATTACTTCACGCTTAATCATACACTGAGTGAGTGTGTGTGTGTGTGTGTGTGTGTGTGTATGTATGAGTGTGTGAGTGTGAGTGTGTGTGTGTGGGTGGACGATCTTCTCTTCATCACATGTCTATAATTCACTAATCTGGATATTTTAATCGTAGCTCACGCGCTGTTGTGATTCGATCAACCAAAAGCACAGAGTGTACCGAGAGTGTGTATGAGAGTGAGCGCGCGCGCACACACACACACACACACACACACACTGTTGTCATTTCACTTCTCTGAGCTCAGACGCAGAAGAGAGAAAGACGCAAGAGACGGAGAAATGGAAAGAAAGAAAAAGAAAATGAAAGAGAGACAGAACCCCGTGCGCGCGACGTTACGTCAGAGAAAACGCCGCTTCTCTCTCTCTCTCTCTCTCTCTCTCTCTCTAACTCAATTAGAGCTCAAACTTCTTTCCCCCTGCTGAAGTCTCTCTCTCTCTCTCTCTCTCTCTCTCTCTCTCTGTGTGTGTGTGTCGCGCGCGCGCGCTGCACGCTGACGGAACAGCGTTGGAGTCTCAGCAACTCACCGCGTCTCGAGGCCCCCGGGATCAAGCGCGCGAACACTTTCCGCTCTTATTCCTCTTATTCCGTTTTTGTTTCTTTCTCTTCTTTTCTTTTTCTTCTGTTATTGTTTTCCGAGTTGCGTCGTCCGCACAGCAGCCGTGATTCCATCCATCTTGTATTTGACGTCATTCCGTTCCAGGGATGAGGTCATCGCTTAGAGCGCGCGTCACGTGCGCCGCGCCCTGATTGGCTGCTCCGCATCCTGTGGGCGGTCATGCAGGAAATGGCGGATGGCTCCTCTTAAAGGGACAGGCAACCTATTTTACTGTAAACTCTAAACACCACAAGTATAAAATAATTGTATATATATTCACCGATCAGCCATAACATTAAACCCCTGACAGGTGACGTGATTAACGCTGATTATCTTGTTACAGTGGCACCTGTAAAGGTGAGGGATTATTAGGCAGCAAGTGAACAGTCAGGTCTCGAAGCTGATGTGTTGTAAGCAGGAAAAATGGGCAAGCGTAAGGATCTGAGTGACTTTCACAAGCACCAGATTGTGATGTCTAGACACCTGGGTCAGAACATCTCTAAAACAGCAGGTGTTGTGAGATGTTCCGAGTGTGCAGTGGTTAGTACCTACCAAAAGAGGTCCAAGGAAGAACAACCGGTTAACCAGCGACAGGGTCATGGACTCCCAAGGCTCACTGATGCGTGTGGGGAGTGAAGGTCATCTGGTCCGATCCCACAGAAGATCTACTGTAGCACAAACTGCTTAAAAAGTGAATAGATAGAAAGGAGTCAGAACACACAGTGCAGTTTGCTGCGTGTGGAGCTACGTAGCTGCACACGGTCAGAGTGTCCATGCTGACCCCTGACCTCCACCGAAAGCTCCTACAGTGGGCATGTGAGGATCAGAACTGGACCATGGAGCAATGGAAGAAGGAGGCCTGGTCTGATGAATCACATTTTCTTTTACATCATGTGGACGGCCGGGTGCGTGTGCGTCGCTCACCTGAGAAGAGATGGCACCAGGATGCGCTATGGGAAGAAGGCGAGCTGGTGGAGGCAGCGTGATGCTCTGGGTGATGTTCTGCTGGGAAACTTTGGGTCCTGGTATTCATGTGGATGTTGTTTGAAATGTACCACCTACCTAAACATTAGTGCAGATGAAGTACACCCCTTCATGGCAACGGTGTTCCCTAATGGCCGTGGCCTCTTTCAGCAGGATGATGCTCCCTGCCTCACTGCAGAAACTGTTCAGGAACGGTTTTAGGAACATGATAATAGGTATAGAAAGTGTAAACCATTACCAGATATACAGAAATTTTTTTAAAAATCCAATCATTTTTGCACAATTTCAGCATCTAAGCAGTAAATATTAAGCACCCTTTTAATCCTGCTGAAATAATCTGAATATTATTGCATTACAATACAGAGCCTCTAGAAGGAGAGAGAGAGAGAGAGAGGGAGAGAGAGAGAGAGAGAGAGAGAGAGAGAGAGTCCTCAGTGAATGTGTGGGAAAAAACACTTCTGGACAATAGCAGAGCAATCTGCTTTTATTTGTGAACTGTTTTCTTTCCTTCCAAACAGTTTATTAAACTGAATATTATAATCAGCTGTTGTTGTTGTTGGTGTTGTTCGTGTTGTCATGAACGTCATGTTTTGAGTCTCCGCTCACAGTCTGTCTCCCCTGATTTCAGTTTCACTTTATCACTTCATGCTAAGGTCCAAACTCACACAAACAGCACTGCAGGAGTGTTGTGTTTAATACTTTTATGAGTGTAACTGTAAGCTGTAAGAGCTTTGGGTCATTACACACCGACCTTCAGGCTGAAAATGATTGAGAATATCTAATGACAGGCACGTATTTGATGATGGAGGGTTCTAGAAGGTCTAATTGTTCCTTGCCCTCTGAAACTAATTAAAGCACTGTAATTGATAAGGCTTGTGTGTGTGTGTGTGTGTGTGTGTGTGTGTGTGTGCGTGCGTGCGTGCGTATGTGTGTGTGAGAGAGGACCTCTGGGGTTCACACTCATTACTCTGACCCAGGAGAGAGACCTGGCTGTGTTTGTCTGCTCTCACAGAACCTTTACACTCAAAACTAACACCATTTAACACAAATCAGACGCATCAAAAGGGTTCAACTTTCACTTTGATTATGACTTGGTCTATGAACTCCAGGGCAAAAAACAGGGCCGAGCCCAAAATGGCAAAATATAAAGCTTTTAATGGTCTTAAGAACAGGTCATTGGTGAGGAGATGAGCAGGAACGAAGCAGATGTTCTCCTGAGAGCTCCTGAGCCTCATTCGCTGGCTTCCTTTTGCTGTTTGGGGAAAAGCTAGAAAGAGCGAAATTCACATCTATAGTCTTCTTGTACGCAAAATCATGATTATGCTTAAAATGTTTGATGTAAAATTTAGACTAAAACGTGTCTGGGTGTAAGAAAGTTTCTAGAAATATCTTCTGAGGTGTTTTTTATTAAAAGATCAGTGATTATTTGGTTTTCTGCTGCACCTGATGCAGCTCATCAAGAGCCACGAGACTTA
>CM074932.1:508431-520664 GCA_037576815.1 Pangasius larnaudii
TCTCTCTCTCTCTCTCTCTCTCTCTTTCTCTCTCTCTCACACACACACACACACACACACACACACACACACACACAGCTCTGTCCTTTCTGCAGCACATTTAAATTAATGACTCCATCACTGGCAATTCTTTAATTAGGCTCATTTTCACACCACATTGTAATTAGCCAAATGTCAGGGCAGGTGACACACTGATCTGTGATTTGTGTGGATTTGTGTGTGTATGAGACAGAAACTGTGTGTGTGTGTGTGTGTGTGTGTGTGTGTGTGTGAGAGAGAGAGAGTCTGATTCAGCATCGAGCATCTGATAGAGTTGTACAGTTTTAATCTAATTCAGAGTTCATTTCTATCTGACTATTAATCTGACATTAGCTAGACTGTGACTTTTATTCGCTATGTGATTATTACATCACAGCGCTGCTGAGTTCTGGATTGTGATTGGTCGTCAGGTGTTGATTAGTTTTCTATAACAGCAGCTCTGACAATAGTGCATCTGCAAATCACAGGTTTATTTATAATTAATGCTCTCGTTCTGATACGTTATCGTTTCTATAGTAACAGCTCATTCACAGGGACGCTATAGATTAGATTATTATTCTCAGTAATGCAGATGAAAGACTGGTGTGACTCTGGTGATGAGGAGGTTGTTTGCCTTCATTGTACCTTTGGAAGTGTGTGTGTGTGTGTGTGTGTGTGTGTGTAAAACCCTTCATGTTATATAACCCCCCCCCCCCTCAATGCCACCTACAGCATCCATCAAGTGCAGAAATTAAACATTTTAAAGTTCATAGAACTTTAAATATTTTTATACCTCATCACTAACAGTAAATTTTGTGTGTGTCTGTGTGTGTGTTTGTGTATCTTAAAATTTAAATAGCATGTTTCTGTATTTATAATCTCCCTGCAGGTAGAAACCCGAGGGAACCGGTGTGTTTTTGAGCATGAAGGGATGGAGAAGAGAGAGAGAGAGAGCGAGTGAGAGAGAGAGAGAGAGTGGAGGAGGAGGAGGAGGAGAAGGAGGAGGCAGGTAACTCGTGTGAGACACAGGTGAGGATCCTCACCAGCGCCCTGCACTCGTCTCTGAGCAGTAGGAAAGCTGCAGCTCATCATGGTGTAGTATGGTTCTGACATACGGACTCTATTCTGGAGGCCCAAAATGTTTTGGATGCTCTGTACCTGGTTAGTGGCTCTTTTTTCCACCTTCGCCAGAGGACACAACACACTGGATACAGGTGAGACACGTAAACGCTGTATTTTATGATGTAATGTCCTCATCAGCACTAAAATGGACTGAAATATTCAAATATTTATAAATAATGCAATGCTATATAATAAAGTTACGCTTTTAAAAAACACACTGGGTTATTTTTAAAAAGTCGCTGGGTCAGAATCTGGGAACATGCTGGAATTGTTCGTTCTTCCATAAAGAGTCATTTTCTGGAATTTTCTTTTGCACCTTTCGAGACAGAAAGAGTCAAAATTAAAGCAGATCAGATACAAATGCGAGAAATGTACATTTTATTGGCATTTAACTTAATGTTGAATCTTACGCTTAACCACTGATACTTACCCCGTGCTCAGTTGCTATGTTACAACATCACAGATTTATTTAACATCGACGTCATGGTGACACGGCGACGAGCTTCAACATCCACGTTCAGCTCACCAGGACTCCAAAAAAAAACTGATTCGGATTAAATAGGAATAATATTATAAGATAACGGAACAGGATTCTGTAATATCACACTTTACAAGAGAGTAAAATCGAACACCTTCATGTGTTTCGTCTGTTCCAGGTTACACCCTCTCACCATCAGGGTACCATGTGTGTCCTGGGATCGAGATCGTTCCCATGACTACCGTGTTCTCCAATAAGAGCGCTTACACCCAGATGACGCCGTGCGGCGGGTGGCTGCCATGGAAAATGTGTAACGTCACACGGTACAGCACCGTGTACCAGACTCAGGTCGTCAACACGGAGGAACAGGTGATGAAGTGCTGCGAAGGCTACGAGCAAGTGGGCAGTTACTGCGCTCTGGGTGAGTGAGGGGCAGAAATAAAATAGAGAAGTGTGCAATAACGACCTCTAGGGGGAGCTGTCGAGGGAGACGCGTATGTTTCCTAGCCAAACCTCACTATGTAGCTGAACACTGCAGTAATGTTGACAGGAATCGCCATATTGGAGTCAAAAATTTTTCTCCCCTAGGCCCCGCCCCTGAGGCCCCGCCCCTGAGGCCCCGCCCACTAGCTCACACCCTCTAGGCCCCACCATCCACCATGTATGGATTTCTAGAAATAATTTTAGGTACATAAGTCCTCCAAACATTTTGGACAATCGACTACTTTTGCAGTAAAGAAATATTCTATATAATTATTTTTACTGATCTCTTCCTTTAGAAAGCACTTATGATGAATAATAAGTAAGAGTTTATTTATTGTGATTTACATCACAATAAAGAACTCTGAAGAACACTGAAGCTGGAGTGATTCCTCTTAACAACAACAATAAAAAAAAAACACCAGTTTAATGAATATTTTGTGAAACATTTTGTCTTTTCTTGAAAATAAATCCACTAAGTCGAGCTGTTCACAATATAAAAGAAGGAGGAGTTAGTGTGTGTCTATGGTAGTTGAGGCGCTGCAATGGCTGAGCTGCATTAGTGGAAGATTTAGCAGACGTTGCCCTTAGGAGCTGCTCTTTTACCGTTTAGTTGCCACTTTGTCATTTTCAGCTCTCTTTGCCTTTTATGGAGTTTTGTGGGTGTGGTTTATTTAGTTTTTGCTCACTGAACAGCTGAACCCTCCCACTGGTGATGATTTAATATCATCCTCTTTTAAGAAAAATACGGTAATATTGTAGAGTTTATTGCACATTTCCCAGCCCTGATCTAGATATTTTCGTATCTTTGCATCTCGGATTCAAACCCTAAACATGTGATTTTTGAATGGTGTTTTTTTTTTTTTAGCCCTTAATAGGAGTTCAGAGTTCACGGCTAAACCTGGAGTTTGTCCTGTACATCCTGTCTCGGGCTCGGGTTCACAGTGTCACTGGGACACGGACTGTCCCGGCTGGCAGAAATGCTGCCGATCAGAAACCCAGTCGCTCTGTGTGGAGCCTCAGACACACGGTGAGAGATCTGCACCCCGGAATAACTCGAGGAATATATTTTAAAATATATGTGGTTTTTGTTTACTAATACATTATTGTGATAATATCATAAGCCATGATGAAATGTTAAGCGATTTATCGCGATATGAAAAGTTTAATATCATCACATACCCACGTTATCCTGATCTGCAGGGGTTTTTTTTCTTTCTCTTTGCTGTTAGTAAACATGAGATCATGGCTGAACGTGACAGTGACGGTGAAAGCAGCGTACAGTTTGGTGAACACGAGCAGGGGAATTTTCAACCACACACGTCTGCTGCATTCTGTGGTCTGTATCGTATCCGTTTATTTAATATTCAATACAAAATGCAAATGTCCTTATACTTATACATGCAGTGTACAAGATGTCTTGAAGTTGCAGCATCTCAAAAATATATTTCTAGACCTTAACCCTGTGTGTGTGTGTGTGTGTGTGTGTGTGTGTGTGTTGTAGGTCACAGGAGCTCTGAGCCCTCTGCAGTTCTCGGTGTATCACACACACTCGTGGTCTTCAGGATGGTTCAGTACGTCCTCGTGTCTGCTGCTCGGCTCGTCTCAGCTCCTGTCCTTAACCTACATCTCTGACACACTTCTGCTCCTGCTGGAGAACATAGAGGAGGTGATGGCCGTGGATGTCAGGGGTACGTGTGTGTGTGTGTGTGTGTGTGCACGTGGATGTGTGTGTGTGTTATTCATTTTTGCAGGAACATTGTGATTCAGCTTTCCTTTTATTCCTCATGAGTCAGCAGAGAATATTTCTTCTCTCTCTCCAGCTCTCTTTAATGTCATCCATCTCTGAATCTGTATATTGTTTTTAGAAGAAATTAACCCGTGCGTGTGTGTGTGTGTGTGTGTGTGTGTGTGTGTGTGTGTGTGTGCAGATGTGGATGAGTGTGCCACACCCGTGCTGAGGGACTGCTCTCCCCTGGCCTACTGCAGTAACACTCTGGGCTCCTATAACTGTACATGTGCTGCTGGATCCACTGATCTTCAGCCCAGCAGGCCAGGAACACAGTGCATGAGTAAGTAATAATAATAATAATAATAATAATAATAATAATAATAATAATAATAATGTCCCATGATCCTTAATTTCCCATGTTATGCTCCATCCCTAGGAACTCCTTCATGTAAATAGTGGAACTAACTATAAATAACCAAAATAGCATCACCAGATAACTTCCTCTCCAGAGGGTCAGCTGTCCCACTGACCCAACGTTCCATAGTCCACGTCAGACTTACTGTATCTGCGGCTGTGTGTTTCCAACATGGCTTCCCTCTGGAGAGATCCAGCTGATGGCCAGAGTGTGCAGCTCTGGAGGTGAGCTGTGTGTGTGTGTGGCAGTGTGGTTGAAGCAGGTCTGCTTTGGTGCACCACACTGGTCCAACAGTCTGGTCTGGATCATACCAGTTAAAACAGCATGGACAGCTTGGACAATGTCCAACTTGTAGAGAATCCTTTTTTAGTCTCTGAAGTAACTTCTGAGCATGGGTTGAGGAAGCGGACCTGGTGATGTAATCTTGTGGTAGCAGAAAAGTCTAGAGGAGTACAGCTTGGTGACAACATTGACACAATGATGATTCACAGCCATGTTGCTGTCTTTTTTCTTCTTAATATATTCATATTTCTTCTTCTCCTTCTTCTTAAGACAACTGATTACTGTGCTCGGATTTGACTGATGGACGGTTCATTAAGTTCACTGCTTGCACTTCCTGTGTTTGTCCAGATGCCAGCATAGGTCAGCGCTGGAATAATTCTCATCTTCTGCTGCAAAGATTTCCAAATCACTCCTTAGCTCATCATTTGTTGCCTCTTTGCCTCATTACCAAAGATCTCTCAACGCTTCTTGTGTTGTCTCCTCTTATCTCGGTGCTACAGCTACACACTGCCTTCTTGTCGGTTCTTTTGTGGGCTTGCAGGTTATCCTTCCCAGAGCTGGAATTCATAGAAGGGTGAACTTTCCTCAGATCCTGCAAATTCTCATTCTCAAACTGGTGCTCCGTCCACATCTCAAGGGTCTCATTAGATAACACAATCTTGGTTTACCATCAGTACCTGGCAACCCCAGTTGGTGGATCAATTCCAGATTGTGGATCCTATGTGGTTCCCTGTAGAACCCTTAGATGTGTCCTAATTTCCACACCACCTGCTCTTCCTCAATTCTTGTCCAGAATAGGCTCTAATCTCCACGCCTCACTCGTGGCATAGCTCGGTATGGACAAGGCACTGCTACGATCTGCTGCACTTACTATGTAGGTCAGGGTACACGTGCCTAAGGGCAGTGGTGGCTCAGTGGTTAAGGCTCTGGTTTACTGATCAAGCCTTCAAGCCCCAGCACTGCCCACTGCTTGGCCCTTGAGCAAGGCCCTTAACCTACTCTGCTTCTGGGGTGCTGTATCATGGCTGACCCTGCGCTCTGACCCCAGTTTCCTAACAAGCTACAAGCTAGGATATGCGAAGAAAAGAATTTCACTATGCTGTAATGTGACAAATAAAGGGTGCTTCTGCTTCTGCCTTGTTTGTGTTGACCTTGGGGTGACTTCTCAGGCTATAAGGGTGAATCCTGGAGGTCCATGTCCTGGAACTGTCCTCATGATTCAATACACACTGTGGAGCCAGGGCTTTTCAGCACTTAAAGCACCAGTGGTTGAGGAGCTTTATTTGTTCTGAATGGGTGGTGGATTGCTGAGGGGTCTCATTGCTGTGCTCCAGGTCTCCACAGTCTTTTTTCCCCTGTCACCTCCATTTTGCCAGCAGCCAAGTATTGGTCACCTTTGTGTATATTTACTTCACTTGGCCGAGACACACTGAGACAGGATACAACTGAGCAGTTGAGGGTTAGGGGTTAAAGTAGGGTTAAAGGGATTTAACCTCATGACCTTCTGCTCAGTAGCGCAGTGCCTTAACCAATGAGCCAGCACACACTGACCATTCCCCTGTTCACTGGCCTTTTCTCTGAATTGCTGCGCATCCCATTTGTGACACCAAATCTGTAGGACAGAAATCCATCTTTTAAAAAGAAGAAGCACCAAATGGAAAAAAAATTGTGTAACTATAAACTGGCAGCAGCAAAGTAATAATAATATAAATAATGTCTTCAATTCTTCATTTCACATGGACTCTTTCTTACACCCTTGATTTAATGACATCATCAGCTCCACATCTCCACTAAACATGTTTTTGTTTACTTTTTAGATACATCCTCCTCCTCCTCCTCCTCCTCTTCCAGTTCAGGCTCCTCGGGTTGGAGCGTAATCAGCTTTGGGCCGCTGAGGAAACCTCCTCGGCAAATTATCTCCACTACTTTGTCCACTACTACATCCAGTACACCGCCTACTACACCCTCCACCACTATCTTCAACACTTCCTTCACTTTTCCACCTTCTGTCTCTCCATGCAGCTCTAATTCCAGCTCGAATCCTGGGCTCAGTACGTAACTCCTTATATCCTTGATTTTCACATTAACACAGTGATTCTGAAGGAAAACATTCGTGTGTTCCTGTACAGGAAAGCGTTCCTGTGTCAGGAGCTGTGCATTTCATTTTTATCCATGTTTATCGCCATCCATGTTTATATCGATTTAGTTATCAAAGAGATTTTATTTATATGTTTGTTTTGTAGGTATTCCTAAGATAGCCAACCTCTGGGCCAAAGACGTCACAAGCTCCTCCTTCAACCTGTTGTGGGACGTTCCCTCTCAGATCAACTTCACGTCAAACCTCGTCCTCTTCCACAGGACTCATCAGCTGGGCACCTGGATTACCACTTTCTCCAATTGGACATGGACCGACCTTCAGCCTGGGGTTCTGTACACCGCTCAAGTGGCCCTGTGTATGTGTGGTTACTGTGGAAACACCACCGAGGTGAAGGTAAAGACAGGTACGTGGAGAGGAGAATGACAGGTTTCTGGCCCTCATCCATTAAAGGACCAATAAGTTTCCCATTAGATACTGATCCTGAGGGATGTCATTTTTATCCAATGGTCAGATCATAAAAAAATATTCATTATATAAATTATAAAGCGTTTTGAGAGCGAATGCTGTTATAAAGCGTGCATATTTTCTGATTGTAGATGCACAGACTCTAGAAGCGGTTGTGCGAATAAGCAACGTAAACTTCACCGAGGCTCTGTGGAACCCGAACAGCGAAGAGTACAAGATGTTTACTGAAAAAGTCAAGAATGAGGTAAAGACCACTGTGTAAAATTTTAGAGTTATTGCAGTCATCATGCAGAGGAAATAAAATAAATGAATTGTACCTGGCGGATATTATTCTGTCCTGGATGATGATTTCGGCTCGCTAGCTTTAGCTCTATCTATCATGCAAGAAAGTAGGCTTGTGCAATATAGTGTTTGCTAACTGCTGTTACAGTACTGGGCTTTGCAATACTGACATCACCGCCAATTTGAAAAGCAACAGAAGTTGGTGTTTTGCTAAATCATGGTATTAAAAGGATTATATGAACATTCATTTTGGTCAAATGAATGCATGATGAATTCTGACAATAATTGGTGCATTTTAATATATTGCATGGCACATTGCCCTCTCAGTGCACAACACAGCAACAATAATATGCCATTTTTGTCCATATCTTTCATCCCTAATAGGTAGCTAGATAATATGATAATAGTTTGTGCATCACATCTCTTCCTTCTGTCCTTCCACAGACTCTTCATTCTCTTCCTCTCTGGATCCTGGACTTGGTTCTGTCTGGGAAGGTGTTAGTGTTAATCACTGATCTGTCTCCAGGCAGCATTATGGTCACATTCAACCTCGTGTTCCTTCCTAACAGCACGCAGGACATTAACAGCATCGCCAATAATATTATGTTGTCCCTGCAGAACAGCACGCAGTTCTACATTGACCCCAGCTACACCAAGATCACAGGTATCACATTTTAGCAGTACGTAAAACGTGGTTGCCACGTTCCCTTTGTTTGGAAAAGGTTCCAAACAGAATCCTGGTCAGAGACTAAGAACCCTTAATTATCTGATGCACTCCTAAAGAATCCTTGAAGAACCCTTTTTTGGTTAAGGACACCAGACAGATTCTAGGTATTAAGAAGAAAATGATCACCAATAATCTGGAGTTTATATCACACATTTATGCAGTTAACACACACACACACACACACACACACACACACACACACACACACACACACACACACACACACACACTCTTAGGGCTGTATTTTTTAAACTGTTTTAACTGTTGCTCTGTGGTCAGCGCTTCATGGGCACGTCTTCTGTATAGCAGAGAACATCGAATTAACACAAACATTGGCGTTAATCTGACAAATCAAAATGAAACAAATTAAACAGGTGATAAAATCACCTACATTTCATGCACACATTAGGATTTCATGACCATGATTTAGTATCTCTTAGCTTCATTAAGTTGTGCACATGAGTAACTGTCGAAGCGTGATATATCTTTATATCAGTGCTTGCCATCCTCAGTCATATATCCCCATAGTAGTCTTTTTTTTATTTTTTATTTTTAAATTGTTTCTTGTTTTTATGTTACATCAAATTACTTTTGACAGCAAAGAAAAAAACCTTATCTGCTTCCTCAGACTGCATAACCCGACTCTGAATACCAGGAACTTTCCCCGCCAAGTATGGAAGAAAGTTCAACGACCCTTTGAAACAGGGTTCTTGAAAGGGTTTGTTGGATGGTAAAGGGTTCTTAGCTACCAAAAAAAGGGTTCTACATGGAACTCTTTCTAATAGGAAAATACTTTGTTGTGGGGTTCTATGTAGAACCTTTAAGGGTTTCCCCATAGGGACAACTGAAGAACTCTTGTACTGTTTTTCCTTGATTATAAAAATGATGTTTGAGAAGCTTACAGTGTAATGAGGTGTGTTAAGTGTGTGCGTGTGATATGAAGTTTGTGTGTTTATGATATAAAGTGTGTATGATATGAAGTGTGTGTGTGTTTATGATATAAAGTGTGTGTGTGTGTGTGTGTGTGTGTGTGTGTGATATGAAGTGTGTGTGATATGAAACGAGGTGCTTTCTGGTGAGCTGTTACTGCACTGTAACTGTCTGCTTGTTTGTGCAATGAGGTGTGTGTTAACATCAGTTCCTCATTATCAGATGTGAATGAGTGCGCTCTGGGCGAGGTCGACTGTTCCCCGTGGGCCGACTGTGAGGACACCTTCGGTTCGTACACCTGTATGTGTCACTATGGTTACACTGATGCAAACCCTGAGAGGCCGGGACGCACCTGCCAAGGTACAGCAGCAGCTAATTTACCAGGTTTCACCTTCCAAATTTCCATTTACATCTAACGGAAACTTTAACCCGACAGCTGAGAGTGTCTTTAATTGGTAAAAAAAAAAAAACAACCTCAGTCAGCTTCAGTGGGTTCTGCTTTATTGAGGAACATCATGAGTGTGTCACAGAAAATTTCCCCTTTCCCTGATCATAGTTTTCTGCACTGCAAAAAAAAGGCCATCAAATATCATGAATATAAGCAACAAATGTTATATTTCCAAGGTATGAGACTCAGGTAGGGGGCGTGGCCTAATGTATAAGGTGGATTTTTTTTATGTTAGAAGTGATTTGGATAATAAAATAGTTCACATTTGACTGATTCTGCTATTTTCTAATAGTGTTTACATTCAAATTGTAAAGAAGAAGGATGGCACCTTGTGATTGTGTGTTGATTTACTCATCTCTAAACTGGAGGCCATTAGTGTCCACATTATTTTTTTATTTTGTCTTGTAGCCAGTTATGTCTTGGTTGATCTTTGGAGTGAATATATCTCCTGTTCCCGTCATATAGATTCTGTTCGTATGATTAGCAGATGAGAGAAATAAAAACTAGCACACGTTCGGTATTTAGTCTGGGGTTTGGCGCAGTTACATTAATGCCAGATTTTCAAGGTCTGTAACAGCAGAAAAATGTTTTCACATTCTCTACCTACTTAAACTGATGCACTTCTTCCATTTTTATCAATTTCCAGCCAACAGCATGACAACTTCCACTTCTTCTCCAAACACCACAAGTCCATCTACAGTGGCCACCTCTACAGCATTCACACCCTCTTCATCATCATCTACCTCCACAAACTCCACGCAAGGCACCGATATAACGGTCAGTTCATCAACAGCAAACCAAACCACCGAATTAACAACCTCACCATCCACCCCATCTTCTACACCACCATCCTCCACTTCCATCACCCAAACCACTGAAACAACAGATTTATCCTCCACCTCCCACTCCTCCACGCCACTCATCTCTCACTCGGAGTCCATCACGGTGGAGTGCGGTCCCGGGTTCATGGTCGTATCCGTGTCACGATTTTTCCTGGAGCTGAAGCACATCCCCGTGTCCTCGCTGTACGTGGGCATGCCCAGCTGTAACCTGACGGAGGGGAACGTCACCCACGTCAGGCTCTTCGTGGCCTGGGGAACATGTGGAACTCAACTGCGGGTAAGTGCTAAAGATATTCCCCCTGTTCGCTGTAGCGGGGGATGCTAAGTGTCCATCTTAAAATACCTTTACAACCTTATAATTAGAATAACAATTAATATAAAAATATTTATGAAAATAACCAAAAACACGTATCTGTGCTTAGGCATCAAGAAACTTTAAATAAATATAAAGAAACGAGGCATCTAGTAAGGAATAAATCACTCAGTTTGGTGCTATTACAGGAAAATAATCAACGATAGAGTGGAGTGATGAAGTGGAGCTACTGTAAGCTGAAGTTGATTATTTTCCTATAACAGCATGTCCTGAGGTGTTTGTTCCTCTTTTACCACAACTGTTTGCTAACAATTAAACATCTTTTGTTTATTAAAGAATGACGCTTCTTACTTTTTATCTATTTATATTTACATGTCTGCAAAAGATTAAATGTTTCTCTTTGCTAAATAACGACACCTCTTTTAATCCGTTTTATGTGGGACGTTGACCGTACAAGTCCCTGTGAATGAGCTGTTGCTATAGAAACGATAACGTATTAAAGCGAGCGCATTAATATGAACTTGCGCTACCGCGAGAGCTGCTGTTATAGAAAACTAATCAACACCTGATGACCAATCACAGTCCAGAATTCAACGAAATGTCTGGAAATAAAGTCAGAAAACTGTGGTGAAGTTTTCAGTGGAAATCAAGTTACGCAATTAAGACAAAAATCCAAAGCAAATCTACAAATGAACATCAAAATTATTATTAAAATAAATACAGTATTGTGCATGATGAATATCGTGATATATCGTGTAACTGATTATCGCTTGCTCCTTACCGATAATATCTTCTGTACGATTTAATAATTCTGTATGATTAAATAATTCGTTGTGTGCAAAAAAAGGTTTCCTTTTTTTAAGTTAGAATTAGAGCCAGTTAGATTTCATATTTGCATATTCATAGACTCTGGATTTGAGAGGGTCAGGGGTTTGAGGCGCTTTAGTGTTATTTTTGTTTTTTTGTGGAACAGCTACATTACGTTTTTTGCAACAATACTGGAATAAAAACAAAATTTAGTACATGCTCTTGTTATTTATTAAGTATGTTACAGTAAAATGTTCTAATATCGGAGAAAAGTGGACAAGGCCCACGTCATCGTATCCAGACCACGCCTACTGTCCTGACTGTACATGTTCTGATTATTCTTTTATTTTTATTCTCTTTTTTTCCAGAATAACAGCCAGAACAGCACAGTGCAGGTGACTCTCTATAACACGGACGCTCGGCTCCAGGTTCCTGTCATCTGCACTTACATCAACAGTTTCATCATCTCCGCGGGATACAGTTCCTCCGGGTACCACGCTGCCATGGCAACCGCATCCTCCCCCTGCTGCTGAGATGCTGAACACACTGATAGGCCTTTGCTATAGTACTGAGCAGTGTCAAGTCTCCAGCATGGCCCTTTACGTTTTATTACATCACAACTCTAATATATATATACACACACAGTACTGTGCAAAAGTCTCTATTTTTTAGTATAATCTTTGTTATAGATGTTTATTTTCTGACTTCTACATTATCGATTCAGTACAAAAACCTTTTAGATTCCAAACATTAGTTTTCCGGCACAGAATGAAACGTTACAGAAAAATGTTTGT
>CM074932.1:528007-544464 GCA_037576815.1 Pangasius larnaudii
AATATATCAGATAATCAGGGTGAAATATATCAGACGATATATCGGACATATCAGATAATAGTGGTGAAATATATCGGACGATATATCGGACATATCAGATAATAATGGTGAAATATATCAGATAATCAGGGTGAAATATATCAGACGATATATCGGACATATCAGATAATAGTGGTGAAATATATCGGACGATATATCGGACATATCAGATAATAATGGTGAAATATATCAGATAATCAGGGTGAAATATATCAGACGATATATCGGACATATCAGATAATAGTGGTGAAATATATCGGACGATATATCGGACATATCAGATAATAATGGTGAAATATATCAGATAATCAGGGTGAAATATATCAGACGATATATCGGACATATCAGATAATAGTGGTGAAATATATCGGTCGATATATCGGACATATCAGATAATCAGGGTGAAATATATCGGACGATATATCGGACATATCAGATAATCACGGTGAAATATATCGGACGATATATCGGACATATCAGATAATCAGGGTGAAATATATCGGACGATATATCGGACATATCAGATAATCAGGGTATTTTGCGTAAGTGAACGCACGCGTTTCGTACATGAGGTTTGAGGAGGCTGCTACGTGCTAACGCTTTCCATATGGAAGAGAATGAAGTGTGCATGCTGTGTCTGCTGCCTGTCTGTATTTAAAGGGTTAATGACGCCGTGCCGCGTCTCAGGTGTGTCTTTACCTTGGGTCGGGTAGAGCGCAGCGCCACAGGTGTTGCTTTAGCGTCTGCACCCAACCGATATCTCGGATTGGCTGACAGAGCTGAATGTAGTGCTGCTGTTTTAGCACGAGCCTTAAAAAAAAAAACGAGACGAGAAAGAAGGCCACGGATTAGCTACAGCAAAGTCAGCGTTTCCCACAACATCGTAAATAAAACCAGGTGTAAATATGTGAGCAGACAGACATCGGATTACTGCAAGAAAATCCTCCCCATGACATCATCACCTGTCTGTCGTAACCCTGCAGTAAGACTGAAAGACAAGTGACTCGAGCGCCACAAGCATCCTTCACCCTTCCTGTAGTGAATATTGCTGAAATATACGGAATGATCACGCTGGATATCATTCAACGACATTCACTGTATATATCGTAGCGCATATATATCGGATATATCAGACAATGACTCGGATGATATATCGGATTTAGGAATGCTCACTCAGCAATAAGACGGCCGCGTGACAGGATGCTCGGGTTACAGACGACATACACAGAGGGGCGCTAACATCTAATCATTAGCTAACGCTGCTCTACTGGAGTTCTCTTCCATGTGGAGTCAAACACACACACACACACACACACACAACATGGACAGGAACACAAGACAAACATCAACAACATCAACAACAACAACACAAACACACACACACACACGCACTATCGGTCACCTACCGTTTACTCCCAAACCCTCCATGCTCCCGGGGAAGAGAGGGATGAAGCGGAAAAGAGGGGTGTGAATGGGTAGAGAGGGTTGAACTGGAAACGTAGGTGAATTGGAAGAGGAAGGAGGGATTGGAACTGAGAGGCGAATGCGAGGAGGAAGAATGGGAAGAGAGGGATAATTAAGGGAGGGAGGGGAGAAGGAAGCAGGAAGAGGGGCAAACAGGAAGCAGGACGAGCATTATGGAGTGTACTGGAAAAGAAAAAAAAAAGCGAACTGAAAAAGAGGGGAAAACGGGAAGAGAGGAGGGAATGGGATGAGCAGGTGAACGGGAAGAATGAGCAGAGGAATGGGAAGAGAAGAACGAATGATGTAAGTAAGAAATAAGAAAGAAAGGGTGACCGGGAAGATGTGGCGGATAGGAAAGAGAGGTGAAAAGGAAGCAAGGGACAGAAAGGAAGACTGGAGCAAATAGAGAGAGATGGTGAATGGGAATAGAAGACGTACGGAAAGATGGCTAGATCATGAAGAAGAAGGGGAAATTAGGAAAGAGAGGGTGAATAGGAACAGGAAGGGGGTGAGTAGGAAGTGTGCACGGGATGATGAAAGGAAAACAAGACACGGGAAGAACGAGGTGAAAAGGATGAGTGGGAACAAGTTAAATAAGGAAAGAAAAGAGAGATAAGAAAGTGGGGAGAGAGAAGATGAAGAAGAGAGGGAAGAGAGAGGGAAGAGAGGTTAGAGAGAGAAGAGGGAAGAAATAGAAGAGAGAGAGAGGGAGGAAAGAGAGAGGGAGAGAGAGAGAGAGAAGAGAGGGAACCCTCCCGCCTCTCAAACAAAACAAAGCGAGACACTTCGGCTTCTGCGTTTCGCGTTTATTAGCAACATTTTCTATAATTATGAGCAAGCAGAGAAAATGTACAGGTCACATGATCACAGGTTCATCATCGCCGCTCCGTCACTCGGTTTTGGTTGTTGGAACAGTGCAGGAAGTAAAAATAGCACCAGTGATAAGCAGGCGTGGTGTGTAGAACACGGTCGACCCCCCGTGAAGCCCACGTCTGTCTCTGTGTACTCGACACCACCATCACTCTCTGCTAACGCTAATGCTAACGCTAATGCTAATGCTAACGCTGATGTTAATCAGCGGCTTCCGAACGTCAATGAAATGCAAGAAAATTATCCCAAAGATGCTCCATGTTCGTTTCTGCAACTTTCCCACCCACAATATTCCTAAGGCCGATTCACACTGAGGACAGGAAGCGCGAAATATTCACCAGCGTTTCTCTTCACATCACAAGCCTTCACACAATATGTTCATAAAATAATTCCCAAATAATAAGGACAGGGAAGTATCCGGCCCGCTCGGCCGCCATGTTGGCTGTGTGACGTCACGTAAAGTCAAACTGGAAATAAAATACATATTGTTTTGGTTGATGAGTTGCGTCAGTATGGCAGTTGAGCGGTTTGTTAAATGCACGTCGTGTTCAGTGTGACGAGGCCTTCTTTAAAAAAACAAAACAAAAACAATCTTTAAAAGAATTCTTATAATTCCCAAATCCAGAAAGAGAAATTCCGCAAGCAGATCAGGATATCAGGCTCGACTGTTATTGATTTCCTGATCTAAGAGCGAGGTACACACTTGTGGTTACAGTAATCAGACCAACAGGAAATGAAGAAAAGGGAGAAGCGACATCAAATCCCAAAACACACACGAGACCAGAGACAGACGAGGGAACGCCAGCGGGGCGGGACATGATCCAACACACACACTGTCACACGTCCACGAAGGAAATCAGACAAAACACAAAGCCGTGAATTCATGTTTACTGATCATTCAAGTCCTACACACTGACTCACTCTTCTACACTGAGTGTGTGTGTGTGTGTGTGTGTGTGTGTGTGTGTGTGTGTGTGTGTGTGTGTGTGAGGCAGTAAAGATCAAAAGTCTAACTACTGAAAAGAAAAAGCATATGGCCGAGGACATGGAGTGCGACCTGGACAGCATTAACCAACACTGAGAGAGATGATGGGGGAGGAAAAGGGAAGTGTGAGAAGAAAGAGATGGAAAAGGCAGGAAAGAAAGGACAAGAGTAGAAAGAAAGGGAAGGGAGAAAAAAGAGGACAGCGAGAGGTAACAGAGGACAATTAGGGAAGAAATGGATGAGGAGGACAGAGAGGAATAGGAAGGAGGAGGAGCACTGTGGGGTGTGTTGGGAAAATAAAAAGGGGGATGAGAGATGAATAGGAAGAGGACAAGAATGGAAAGAGGAGGAACAATTAGGAAAAGGGGGATGAATGGGAAGAGGAAAGCAAAAGAGAAGAAGGAGCAGGTGGGAAAACAGGGTGGCAAATACAAAAGGACTAGAGGGGAGAGTTGGAGAAAGGAGAACAGGAAACAGGATGAGGAAGACGAGGAGGAAGAGGAGGAAGATGAGGAGGAAGAGAAGCAGGACATGCAGGATGAGGAGGAGGAGGATGAGGAGGAAGAGGAAGAGAAGCAGGACATGCAGGGTGAGGAGGAGGAGGAAGATGAGGAGGAGGAGGAGGAAGAGGAAGATGAGGAAGAGAAGCAGGACATGCAGGATGATGAGGAGGAGGAGGAGGAGGAGGAGGATGAGGAGGAAGAGGAGGAGGAAGAGAAGCAGGACATGCAGGATGAGGAGGAGGAGGATGAAGAGGAAGAGGAGGATGAAGAAGATGTGTAGAACAGTCTCACATTAATAATAAACAAACTCTGTCTGGCTGAATGCAGAGTAACTGTGATTTATTTCTGAAGATAATCTCTGGACAGCTGTAGGAAGCGTCCAACATCCCATCAAGGGACTCGTGTGTGTGTGTGTGTGTGTGTGTGTGTGTGTGTGTGTGTGTGTGTTTGTGTGTGTGTGTGTGTGTGTGTGTAAATTTTACTTCATTTATCATCACCACATCCCGATTTCGTCTTTTATTCTGTTGTTATCTAACACACCCTCCGAGCCGTGATCTAACATCTAATCTACGCTGTTTCCCCAAAAGACAAATCCACACCACATCCCATAATGCATAATCACATTACTCTGATCTACAGTAGCTGGTCGTCGTAGCAACGGCGACCCACCCCTCATTACCGGATGTAACTCGACACACACCCTGGCGTTCGGTGGAAATGATGTACGTGACACAGCGCTGCTGGAGCTGGACCTCCTCTAATCACTCCTTTTATGGTAATAATGAAAAACAAACAAGGACGCGTCTCAAATCGCGCACAACGCTCTCACACTGCGCACTTCGCTGTGTAGCAGCACCACGCTAACACCCGGCAGTAATGACAGATTAGCACGTGCTACCTCGCACCATTTAGAGGTTTCCTCCGTCACACCCACCCAGCTAGCTAATAGCTACGAGCGCTAATTAATTAAACGTTAATCCAATCTGTACAGTTTCTCTTCTCAAGTCTGCAGTGTTTACTTATTTTTACTGTTTTTTTTTCTCAGATTAAACTGTAGAATCACAAAATAAATAAATGAATAAATAATCATCATGAAACATAATATAACAATTACTGTATTAATAAATAATTAATAAATATATTTTTTAAAGAAATTCTAGAAAATGACTAAAATAACAGTATCAGTTTTTGACTGGAATACAGCTAATATTTAGCTTTTTATTACAATAATAACAAATTATATAAAAATGTAAACGACTGTGAAATGAACGTAATCGTCCGTTTTTTCCTAAAACGTTTCATCTTACGCTTTATCTGTCAATTTAGCACGGTTGACAGATAAAATGTAATTTTGTAAAATTTCAGTAAAATAATTCTGAAAATATTTTTTTCCAGAAGTTTAAGTACTGCAATATTTTTCAGTTTTTTAGTTCTACAGTGTTTTATAAATGACTGCGATGGAGCGGTAGAGTAGAGTAGCACGGTTTCTCTTTCGTAAGGACACTTTGTCTGTGTATTAATAGTGCACTAGAATGCAGTACGCGATTTGAGACACAGCCAGAGACACATGCTCAGACGGGCACAAGCAGGCGGGGAGGATGCACACACACACTTATCAAAGGGTTTGTGTCATTTTGTTGTTGTTGTTGTTGTTGTTGTTGCTGTTGTTGTTGTTCTGGGAGAAATGGAAATGTCTGCTTTAGGGTTCATGCTGCAGAAGATTCATCACTGACACGAGCACGACAGAGTCCGAGTTCCTGCGATAAACTCGTCCCGAGCGCAATAATGCATTCCATCAGCCGCTCCATGCAGAGAACCAGCATCAGCACCAGCATCGGCACCAGCATCGGCATCAGCAGAGGCGCCATCCATGGGCCAACCGGTGTAGCGGTTGCCATGGAAACCTCGCCAGGCGCGAGGGCGGGGCGGGGTGGGATGGAGCAGGTGGGCGGAGCCGAGGCGAATGCAAATGATGAGTGATTGCATGATGAGGGGGCGGTTTACATTTCATAATTACAAGAACCTGATGACCTTAAGAGAGAGAGAGAGAGAGAGAGAGAGAGAGAGAGAGACAGAGAGAGAAAGAGACAGAGAGAGAAAGAGAGGGAGAGAGGGAAAAATAGACACAGACACACACATAGATGGAGAGAGACAGAGAAAGAGAGAGAGAGAAACAGACACACATAGATGGAGAGAGAGAGACAGAGGGAGAAAGAAAAAGAGAGAGAGAGACAGACAGACATACACATAGATGAAGAGAGAGAGAGAAACAGAGAGAGAGAGAGAGACAGAGAGAAACAGAAAGAGAGAGGAAAGAGAAAGACAGAAACAGACACACAGAAAGAGAGAGAGAGAGAAAGAGAGAGAGAAACAGACACACAGAAAGAGAGAGAGAGAGAGAGAGAGAGAGAGAGAGAGAGAGAGAGACACACACACATATGTCCTGATTTTTGTCATGATTGATTAACCAGTTGTAAACTTAGTTAACAGTTTGGCTAACGATAAATAGCTTTTAATTTAATTGACACAATATAAATATAATATATAATATATTCAGCTAATGTTAGCGAGCTTGCTGCCTAGCGAACTGACATGGTTAATGGTAGACGGTTAGCTAAGCTAGCTTAGCTCATGCTGCTAAACTATTGCACTGTGTAGTTAAGACCCGGGTTTCTAAACACCACATGGAGCCGGAGAGGGAAAACCAGCGCCAACGTCATACAGTCACGTTTTTCATATTTAACTTAAGCTCCGCCCCTTTTGATCCAGGGACATCTGTCTTTTGGCAAAATCAGGATGTGTGTGTCTGAAAGAGAGAGAGGGACAGAGAGAGAGAGAGAGAGAGAGAGAGAGAGAGGGACAGAGAGAAGGAGAGACAGATGAGTGTGGAAGAGAGGAAGAGCACTACAGTGAGGGAAGAGTCGCTGAGTGAAAAGCTCTTAGCTGATTGGTCCAGCCTCGGCGGCTGTGTTGAGGAAGAGAGGAAGTGAGAGGAGAAGTGCGGTGGTGTTTACTCTTTCGCCTCAGCCAGTTTGTTGTTCATCTCTTTACTTTTCTCCTTGTCGCTCGGCCGCTGGTTCTCAGAGCTCTTCTTCTTGGAGCCGCGCGCCGACCCCGACGCCGCCTGCTTCTCCTTCGACTTCTTCACCGCTTTACCGTGAGAGGACGAAGAGGACGGCGTCTTTTTCGGCTTGGAGCGCGGGAGACTCGATCTGTCCACCTACAAAAAGAAACGTTAAATCATAAAACACAAAGTTTTAAAGCTAAGAGAAGCGCTAATGACGAGCTTTTTAGTGGACATTTGTGAAAGTGGGCGTGGCTAATTAATTAGGTGACCTACTGCACAATCTTCTTCATTTACAGCAATAATGATGTGTGTTTGCAGAAATAAATTAAAATGAATGTGATTAATAAAAGATTTCGCTGAAATTGAAATATGTGATCTCTGTAGACATCGGCGTCTCCTTCAGACGTTCTTTGCACCTATTTAAAAAAATTACGATAATCACTATAAAATAAAATTCTAGTGTGTAGTGTTTGGTGTAGTGAGTGTAGACTACGAGCTTAGACTAAAAACA
The DNA here is from genome assembly GCA_037576815.1 of Pangasius larnaudii. NCBI lineage: Eukaryota > Metazoa > Chordata > Actinopteri > Siluriformes > Pangasiidae > Pangasius > Pangasius larnaudii. Next base: position 535,447 of record CM074932.1, read on the forward strand.
GAAGACTCACCCTGTCTTTTCCACCTCAGACAAGGAAAAACGTTCTTTTTTCTGTCTTTTCTATTCAAATTCTAGGTTTGTCACGTTAACACATGCGCAGATGAGCGCTGTGAGTGTAAAAGAGCTGAATGCTGTCTCACTTTGCTGGGCTCGATGTAGGGTTCGCTGTACAGCGTGCGCACTCTCCTCCTCTCCTGCGCCTTGTTATTAGCCTGCTGCAGCTTGGCCTGTTCTCCCCTGTAGGTGGCGCTGTAGCTCGTCTCCAGGTTGGTCTTCTCGTCCGGGGGCTGGTACTGAGATTTGGCTCGGATGAGTTTCGCCGGTTTCACGTCAGTGTACGCTTTAAACTCCGTCCTGCAAAAAAACAAACAAAAAATTTTTTTTAAAAATGCAGAAAGAGGATGAGATGGAGGAGAGAATCGGTGTGTGATGACGTGTAAAATATCAAAATAAACCCGACTATGTGGAGACGCGGCACAACTCGAAACATATTAATGCAAAAATGGCTGCAGGTTTTCATTCCAGCCAATCAGGAGACACACTGGACACGCAGCCAATCAGAGACTACAGGCTGCATCTCAACTCGCTAGTTCAGTAGTTCAGGGCGCTGATCAGGGCGGCGGCCATTTTAAGGGCAAAATCCTTCCAGTGCACTGGAACATTCGCTCCCTAAAAAAATCCCACAATGCACCGCAAAAACCAGTGCGCATCGACGCTCGCTACGTTCCCTTACAGGAAATGACGTCATATTTTCTGAAGCCTCTCGGCTCGAACAAAATGGCGGACGAACTCTGAGCCAACTTCGTCTACAAACGTCAGGAGCTCGTTATCGTTGTTGTGGCTCTCAGATGATTACTCACGTTAGCGATTGTAACTTTATTTGACGTTCTGTATACGGTGTGTTCGAGTCTAACGACTTTAAGTGTTTAATGATTTAAATAAATCCGCTAGCGAGGCTGCGATCCTGCTCCTGCACCGTGACGGAAACGCCTGTGATAAAAAGAGAACAAATTTATACGACGTGTAACGTCAGAAAGATATCGGTCCTGCCTGTTGGTGATAAACGCCAGCGGTGACGTTTTACAACGCGAGTACGTCGTCATGGCGACGGGAACTGAGTCATCAGAGTCACAGTGCGTAGTGAGCCAGGGTCCTAGTGCCCGAACTCCTGTACACGACCTACTGACTCACCACCGAGCGAGCGAGCGAACCGACTGAGACGCGTCCTGAGATGAAGCGATTAAATAAGTGGAATCAGGCGGATAAGGAATCAGTGTGTGGATAAGGATGAAGCTTCCTGACTTATTAGTGATTAGAAATAACAGACACACTGCTGTATTTATTAAAAATCCCCACCACGGCTTGTGTGTGTGATGTGAAAGAGAGTTTTTTCAGCAGCATCCTGAACTCCTGAAAGACATCAGGAGCGCGGGGTGAATCCGTACTGTCGGAAAAAGCGTGGGCGGAGGATTTTCATGACTCAGCACTTTTACAGCATCCATAATACCAGCTGATTCACCTCTTCTACTGCTTGCGTGTGTGTGTGTGTGTGTGTGTGTGTGTGTGAGCAAGCAGAGTTGAGAAATGCACCACAGATTCATTTTTATAAGCACAAAAAAAAACTTTTGCTGTCCTAATAATAACTCATGCAGCTATAATGAAGAAAAAATGATTGTGTCAAGATTGATCCAGTTGAATTCTGGAAAAACTTTATTCCTAAAAAATGAAAGTAGATTTTAAAAGAAAGCAGCTTTGGCTTTTTTTTATCTGATAACCGAGTCCTGAACGTAGGTTGCGTTCGTTACGTACATTTTTATCGAACGTAAATCACAGAAACTGAGGAGAATTGCGTAAGATTATCTACCTGTTAAAGCAATAAATCACTCGAGGGGGTGTGTTACGGTGATTTTATAAAACAACAATATGAATAAAATAAATAAATAAATCCAGCGTTTAATAAATAATTACACTGATTATTAAAAATATTGACATTAATATTTACAATTCTTCCGCCTCACAATTGGTTGCTAAGCAACATAACAGACAACCTTTCACATTAATGCTGAATTACCGTGATGGTGTATATCACCGATCCGCTTTCAGATTATAAAATAAAATATAATATAAATATATATAAAATATTATATAAATATAAACATAAATATAAATATAAGCTTTATAATGATATTCATAGGGCAGAAAGCTTCTATAAAGAGTCATGAGTTTTGCTCCAGTGGATTCTCCCTTTCTCTCCTCTCTTTTCTTCTCTCTCTCCTTCTCTCTCTCTCTCTCCCTCCTTCTCTCTCTCTCTCCCTCCTTCTCTCCCTTTCTCTCCTCTCTTTTCTTCTCTCTCTCCTTCTCTCTCTCTCTCCTTCTCTCTCTCTCTCTTTCTCTCTTTTCTTCTCTCTCTCTCCTTCTCTCTCTCTCTTTCCCTCCTTCTCTCTCCCTCTCTCTCCTTCTCTCTCTCTCTTTCCCTCCTTCTCTCTCTCTCCCTCCTTCTCTCTCTCCCTCTCTCTCCTTCTCCCTCTCCCTCCTTCTCTCTCTCTTTCCCTCTCTCCCTTTCTCTCCTTCTCTCTCCCTCTGTCCATCTCTCTCTCCTTCTCTCTCCCTCTTTCTCTCTGTTCTTCTCTCTCTCACATCATGTTCCTGAAGTAGAGGAAATGATGAACCGAGTAACACGATTACAGAATAATTGAGAGCAGCGGAGGAAGAGCCACTTCAGTGCTATTACTCGAATGAATCACCTGAATCACGTCCGGAACGCGCTGTAAAGAATTCCTGTCACGTGCACACTGCGTTTAAACCGGTATAATTTTATAATAAAGTTTATAACAAATAACTGTTTATAGCTGCTATAACGTAAGTGACAACAGGTGTTTCACAAGCGTTAAATGTAACTATAAACGGATAGAAAGGATGACGTGTCGTTCTTTATTAAATAAAACTTTGTAACTGTGAGTCAATTGCTGAGGTATAAGAGGAATAAAACCTGCTGTTTGAGGAAAATAATCATCTTCTGGCTTCATCACACCACCCCGGCATTGATTATTTTCCTGTAACAGCACGTTCCTGAGTGTATTATTAATAATCCTTTACTTATAATAAACAGAAAGAGGAAAAACAGCACCAGCGTATGAGACGAGAGAGAAACAGTGTGAGTGAGAAACAGACACGCAGAAAGCTTCATAACAATGACTCTGGTGTCCTGATGTTCATCTCGTGCTTGGTACTGACTCCAAAACCTGACACACACACACACACACACACACACACACACACACACACACACAAGACCCGCACAGTCACACTGACTTTAAACCAGTCTTGTGTAATCCAGGATAATGATTTAATTAGACATCTTAAACGAGTAAATGCTGCTATGAGGCTCGGCTGCTCGAGTGCACACACACACACACACACACACACACACACACACACACACACGCTCCTACTTCTTTACTACTTTACAGCCTTTGTGAACGGGTCTGTTGCCATGGTGATGCACTGGCAGCGTATAGAGATGCGAGGAGATGCCAGAGAGGTGCATTGTGGGTAAACAGTGGGCCATCTCAGTAATAAGGCACCTCAGAGAGGGCATGAGACACACACACACACACACACACACACACACACAGAGCGCAGAGAAAGAAAGCGAGGAACCCCAAACACTCAGCTGAAGGGGCGGAGCCATCAGTAGAGCTCCAGCCAATAAGAACCCTCTCCAGTCTGCCTGATGCTAAACTGGAGGCTATAGGCTGCTGTTACTTATTCCTTACATCAGCATCAGTGCAGAACTAAAGAAGCAAACCCACGGCGTTAAAGGAGCGATTCAGGAAAAGTCCGAATCAAACCCTCTTAGCGTGAAATGTGACGCTGATCTGCCAACGTTCATCACTCTTCGCTCCAGAACCAGCAAGACTTCACTCAGGCACTACATCTGACTCGACAGAAAACTTGCGTCATTTCGATTTTGGCTTAAAGTACACCTTTGATCTGTCCCTGATTAATCTGAGGCGTTTCCATCCACTGCGACGTTCTACGCTGAGGGAAACAAGCTCTTCATGCTGTGGTGGAACCCTACGAGTGTTTCCTGTCACAGAGGGTTCCCAGGAGAACTTCTTTAGGAAGCTAGGAACCTTTAACTATCAAAAGAGTGTAGAGAGGCGTGTGTGCTTGCACGTGCTAAACTGGAGGCCGTAAGCTTCCATTACCTGTAGCTCAGGTGCAGCACTAACACGAGGTGAACTTCAGAGGTGTGTGTGTGTGTGTGTGTGTGTGCAGGTGAGGTGACACTGCGCTGCTGTAATCCGTGGTGTACGTGCCAGAGAAGATGTGAGGTTTCCTTCATGGACTGAAATAAACTTCACCTGTAGGAACTTCCGGCGCCGACCTCGTCTTTGATCTGCCGATTGAGCGCGTCCGCGGCCGCTCGTCCTCCGAGCTTCTGCGGCTCGTGCTTGACCTCTGACCCTTTGTCGGTCTGGTCCTCCATCATCTTGGCCTGCCTCCGCTTCAGGATCTCCTTCTCCTGCACTCTGTCGGCGATCTGGCCCTTCTCCACGCCGGCGTCCTGCTCCGCGCGGCTGGCTTTGGGGATCCAGGGGTGATCCCTGCGCGGGAGCGGCCACGGCTTAAAGTCCTTCTGGTACTGCGTCTCGGTGTCCAAGGGCACTTCCGGTCCGTGGTACTCGCGCTTGGGCTTGCAGCTCGGCTCGCGACGCACTTTCCACGCTTTGAAGTCCTGGCGCATCACGGAGCCCTGCGCGCTCTCGCTGGACGCGGGTGTCGTGGGCGCGCCCGGGCCTTTAGAGACGACCTCCTGCGCGCTCCCAGTGCCGCCAGGCTGCGTTTCTATGGCGACCCCGCTTGCTCCGGGCTGAGCGCGCGACTGGACCGTGTCGCACGCGTCCGAGTAGCTCGTGAAAACCAACGGCACCGCGATGTCGGCCTTGTCCAGCTGAGACCAGAACCGGGCCATGCAGCACGCGCGGGTGATACACGGCCACGCCATGCTTTATTACACACGTTTATCCGCACGTTAAATCAGTCGGTGCCTCTCCGTTTCCGGTGCAATCAGACCGATTCAGGAGAATCAAATCCGTTATCTCAGCAGAACACGAAATGTCCGGATATCAAAGAGATTTAATTCCCTCTTTCTTCTCAAAAAAAAAAACGCTGTTATTTTAAAATCATCGCTACAGTGATGATGATGATGATGCAGTGATGATGAAGATGATGACGAGGATGAAAATAAATCGATGCTCTTCTGCTTTTGTTTCTATTTTAACGCATCAAACAGCCCGAAGCTCGCGCTGTCCGTCCGTTCGTCCTGCTGCGCTCGTGCACATCCACACAACAGCCAGGGCTGGGTGGGGGAGGGGGAGGGGGAAGGGGGAGGGGGGATTCGAGCCCAAAAAGAGCCGACTCTCTGATTCTTCGAAGCCTTGGAATCGATTCCACACACTGAATCGGCTCAATCGGATCATTTCACACTCTCTGAAATAGAAAGGAACCAAACTGTACTTTTCCTTCACGCTGTGGCGGCACCATCAAAGGGACGAATAATTTAAGGTACATAACTGGACCTTAAGGAGCTTTGCAGATTTAGTGCAATAGATGATTAAAGGTAAAACATGTACTCTCCATGGTACCACCCCAGCAACAAGGGAAAGTACAGTTTGGTACCTTTATTGATGAGAGTGTATGATGCAAAGTGAGAAAATATGACATTTTTTTTGGTCATTGTGTGAAAAATGCATCTCATTACAATACAGGTATCTCTCAGGAGTCTTGAGTTTTACATTATAGAAATCTGAAAACAAATTCAGTTTAAATCTCGTGACAAAAGTCTGACTTGTGTTCATGTAGCAGCACCGGTGCTAATTCAGTCCTACACAGAAAAGCTCATCCGAAGTGCATCAGGTTCACCACGAAGTGAGGAATGACTCATGAGTCGACTCCTGATTCGAACAGCCGTCACAACAACACGGGGGGGGGGGGGGGATTTCTGCATGGTGCAGCAGAAACCCCGCCCCGCCCCGTAGCCACGCCCACCCCCAACACCCCGCGCGCGCGCCTCGCCTCAGCATCCCCTCGCGAGCACAGTACAAACCTGCGCTATTTCCTTCCTCCGTGACCACGCCCACCTTGAATTAGCTTCACTGTGATTGGTCAGTAGGAGACCTTGCGGAGTCTGACCATAATCTCTGATTGGTCAGTGGACCTTAAAACAAAGTAAATATTAATAAACATTCATTTATTATTAATTAGAAATATTTATATTTTTTAAAATTCGAATATGAACAATTATCTTAGTATACAATTAATTAATTATTTGACTAATTAACGAATTAATGAACGTATTATAATTATTATTATTTAATCATTAATAAAATTGTGCATTTTTAGAGCGCTAGATAGAGTGTCATTGTTTTGTACGAGTGTCTTGTGCACTTATTTAAATAATTAGCAACTAAATAAGTGCACTACACAGGGTGCATAATCCAAAAGTGCACCTTGATCCATCTTAACGTCATAGTGATTTTTTTAAGACGACTTATAACAAGCTTTATAAGAACGTTGTGAATGCTTTCGAATATAAATATCAACCTTAAGAGCTACTGGATGCCAGTAAGCTTTAAAAAGCAGCACAGAGTTTTAACTGAATGAGCTATTTTCTTTTTTTCTTCACTCACATTCATCATTAACACTAATAAACGCAGTCATCAGAGAGCTGGTGTTGTGCTTCAGCTAAAGGGAACGTTTATTTTTGGACTCTGAACAAGCAGATGGTCCTCGCTATAGTCTCACAAACCGCGTTTACTCGCCGCTAACTGTTCAAACTGTTCAATCCGCAGACTAAATCTTCCTCCGGAAAGATTCCTGTGTTGCATTGTTTAAAAAAAAAACAAGTTTTCCTGCTGGAACTTGTACAGTAAGTGCACAAGATTATATCCTTCAAGATCCTGAAGCTTGTAGCCAGAAAGGTGTAAAGCAGATATCGAACGCCCTGTGAGCCATAGGTCTAGGACTATCCTCACTGTTGTCATAGTAACTGCTAGTAAAGCTTGCTAATGCTGTTTGCTAACTTCAGAACCCTATTAACTTGTGTGAGTTTGAAGCTCTTTGCCTCTTTGCCTTGGGGTCCAAGGTCAGTGATAGAGAGCAGCTCTTGGGTAATTAATGCACACGCTGAGGAGACGATTCAGATAAGGAGGAGGAGGAGAAGGAGGAGGAGAAGGAGGATGAAGGCAGACTTTGACCCTGCAGCAGTGAGCTCTGTTTTCCAGATTGATCTGTCACTCCTGCGTGTCTCCCGGCTCGCTGCCGTCTCACTCGTCCCCGGCCATGAAGCTCAACTTCGCTCCGCTTAAGGTGCCCATGAGGAGGAGGCTCCAGACGGCCGCCGTGCTGCAGTGGGTCTTCTCCTTCCTCGCTCTGGGTGAGAGGACTGTATATAATAATATAAACATCCGCACGTATAGACCTGTTTCTGAGAGTGTGTCATCACTGTTCCTCATGAATAAGCTTCTGGAGAAAAGGTTTTCTGCAAAACTTGTACGTAATTTATTTATTTATTTTGTCATAGAACCCATTTTTGTGTGATTTTATTCCTTGGCGTCTCGTACAAGGAGCACTTCAGGCAGTAAAGTCAGTGTGTTTCGCCAGCGTGCAGCGAGCTGTTGCACAACGTTATCACAGACGAACCAGGTGATCAAAGGCGACCGCATGGCTATCAGCCATCTCAGATCGTTCGTCCTTCAGTCTGAAGAGCTGACGTCCTCGAGAGAAGTCAGATTAAAGAGACGGTTCGGCAGTAGGCCGAGCGTACACGATCGGCTGAGCTTTCGTTTTTACTCCAGGATAATGTGGCTAACAAGCAATGACAGCGTACCGCCTCCAGTTTAACATGGCGTGTAAATCATCACACACGTGAATTACACATAAAGTACAGGTGTAATGGGAGTCTGCGTCACCTGAAATCTCCACACGGTGGGACTTCCTGTCTTCTATAAGCTCCGCCTCCCAGGTGACGTGAGTGATAGTATGAGCTTAAATACGTTCGTTCATTAATTCATCTTTAGGAAGAGCTTTATTCCGGTGGAACTGGAGTCTATCCCGGGAACGCTGGGAGTGGGGTTTCTTTTCTTGTAACTCACCCCTCCCCAAACAAACAAACAAACAGACAGAGAGACAAACAAACAAATAAACAAACAGACAAACAAACAGACAGAAAATCATACAAACATTTCATATTTTTAATTACCTTTTAGATATTGTATTATAATTACAATATAATCTCACACATACACATACCCCTTTCTTTCTTTCTTTCTTTCTTTCTTTCTTTCATGTCTGCATCACTGTGGATCCCAGCTTACCCAGAATGCACTGCTTCAGTCTGATGTAGTTTTAATGATTATTTTTCTTAATAACACATGAACCTGTTTATATGTTTATATCCATCCACTCCACTGGTTTTGGTTTACTTAGGTGTGTGTGTGTGTGTGTGTGTGTCCCAGCCCCATGCTGCATCATGCTCTTCTTCTACCTTCTCTTCACTCGGTTCTGGTTGGTCAGTGTGCTTTACGCCACCTGGTGGTTTGTGGATTGGGACACGCCCTCTCACGGAGGGAGGAAATTTCCCTTCCTGTGTCGCCTCCCAGTGTGGAGCTACATGAGGGACTATTTCCCCATTCAGGTACAGAACACACACACACACTCATACACACACACACACATATATACACACACACACTCACATACCTATACACACACACACTCATACACACACACACACACACACACACACACACACACACACACACACACGTATGAGCCACACATTCATACCTGGTGAAGTGTCTTTATACAATGACTCCCTGTTACGTGTAGTGCACTACATAGGGAACAGGAGTGTAATAGCACACAGCCCATGTAGTGCACTACATAGGGAACAGGAGCGTGATGAAGCGCAGCCGTGTAGTGCACTACATAGGGAACAGGAGCGTGATGAAG
>CM074932.1:554402-572637 GCA_037576815.1 Pangasius larnaudii
TGTGTGTGTGTGTGTGTGTGTGTTTGTGTGTGTGTGTGTGTGTGTGTGTGTGTGTGTGTGTGTGTGTGTGTGTGTGTAGGGAGTTAATTCCCTGTCACCTGATTGGCTGGATTTATCGCTTTCACACTCCCAAACCTTTATAAGGGGCAAAGTCAAAAGCAGAGGAGGGAGAAAGAGAGACAGAGAGAGAGAGAGTGTGTGTGTGTGTGTGAAAGAGGGAGAGAGAGAGAGAGAGAGAGAGAGAGAGAGAGAGAGAGAGAGAGAGAGGGCAAGAGCCTGGAGTGAACAAGGGATCAAGTGAGTGAGTGTGAAAAAGGCTGCTGATGTGTGTGTATGCGTGTGTGTGTGTGTGTGTGTGTGTGTGTGTGTGTGTGTGTGTGCATGTGTGTATGCATGTGTGTTTGTGTGTGTGTGTGTGTGTGTGTGTGTGTGTTACCGAATATATTAACGTTCTCATTTATATTCACTGACAGTTTAAGTTTATTATTTATTCTTTGAATGTTTTCCTCAGACGTTGTTTTGTGTTTATTGACACCTTTTTAAAAAAAAAAAAAATCTTTTTTACGTCTCAGTCTCTCGTCTTGGAGAAAATCAGCTTTATCAGTTCTAAAGTTAGTAAAAGTTTGTTTTATTGATGCTCTTTAGTCTCTTGTGTTGTTAATGATATTAATTTATATTAATATTTGCAGTTTGATTTGAAGTCTTGTGTTTTTTAACACTCACGTGTTTATTGATTTATTTTTCTGACTTCACTCACGTTACTGTGACAGAATGTTCACCTTATTTCACTTTTTCATCTTTAATCTATTTTTATTAACACTTATTCCTCATTTTTTTTATTTTCACACGGAGATGTTTTGGATTCGCTGCTCTTTTGCTCCATGACGTGTTATAAAAGATTTAATTGAATCTCAGTCATGCGTTGAGTTAAGAGTCTTTGGATTATTATTATTATTATTATTTTAGCTAATTCCTTGGAGCAGATTTTTTTAATCAGAAAATCAAATCGGTGTATAGTGATATTTTTGCTTTGTTATTTCTAAGCAACTCAGTTTGCAGTGTTTTTAGACTTTAGTCCTTTATAGATTGACGCTATAGATTTCTTGTGCGGTGTGTATTTTAGAAGAGGCTGATTGATATTAAGTCAGTGTTTTCGGAGCCTTTTCTCTCGCGCTGATGCTGATGTACTTACACATCCCTCACTATCTGTTCACTCTGACTGTTAGTAACGCAGATGTGTGTTTCCTCACACTTTTCTCTCTTCGTCCTCCTTGTCACAGGCTGTAAAATACATAAATCCATCCCGGTGTGTGTGAGGACGGAGTGTGAGGACGGAGTGTGAGGTCGGAGTGTGAGGACGGAGTGTGAGGACGGAGTGTGAGGACGGAGTGTGAGGACGGAGTGACATGCTGCTGAGGAGCTGAACGGCTTCCTTCAGCCGGCTCAGTCATTTCACTTACCGTTCTAGCGTTCGTACATCACCTTCAGGATGAAGACTTTACTCGCAGCATACTCGGGGGTTAAAAAGGGTGAGTGTGTGTGTGTGTGTGTGTGTGCACGTGTGTGTGTGTGTGTGTGTGTGTGTGTGTGTGTGTAAATCATCACAGACTCACCAACGTTTGTCTCAGTAACCTCATTTTTATAAAGTAACCCTCTGTATTAATCCTTTGAATAGGTCACTTTAGCGTGTGTGTGTGTGTGTGTGTGTGTGTGTGTGTGTGTGTGTGTGTGTGTGCAGGTTCAGGTTCCCGGTTCCTCTCTGCTCTACAGGGTTTGCCCTCAGCTCCATGGCTCTCCAGGTCCAAACTGGTGAAGCAGCTGCAGGCCATCTCCGTCCTACAGTTCATCCTCACCTTCCTCGCTATGGGTGAGATACTGTCTGTTCTCTCTCTCTCTCTCTCTCTCTCTCTCTCTCTCTCTCTCTCTGCCTGTTCTCTCTCTCTCTCTCTCTCTCTCTCTCTCTCTCTCTCTCTGTCTCTCTCTCTCTCTCTCTGCCTGTTCTCTCTCTCTTTCTGTCTCCATCTCTCTCTCTTTCTCTTACTCTCTCTCTCTGTCTGTTCTCTCTCTCTTTCTGTCTCCATCTCTCTCTGTCTGTTCTCTCTCTCTTTCTCTTACTCTCTCTCTCTGTCTGTTCTCTCTCTCTTTCTGTCTCTCTCTCTCTCTGTCTGTTCTCTCTCTTTCTCTTACTCTCTCTCTTTCTCTGTTCTGTCTCTCTTTCTGTCTCTCTCTCTCTCACTATGTCTCTCTGTCTCTCTCTCTCTCTGTCTGTTTCTCTCTCTCTTACTCTCTCTCTCTGTCTCTTTGTCTCTCTCACTCTGCCTTTCTTTCTCAATCTCTCTCTCACTCCATTTCTCTCTTTCAGTTTCTTAGACAAATGGATAGATCAATCTCTCTCTCTCTCTCTCTCTCTCTCTCTCTCTATTCATTTCTTAGCTAGCTAGAGAGATAAATGATTAATTCTTTAGTTCTTATTATAAACAGTTTATCTGTTTATCAGTTTATTGGTGTGTGTAATCATTTCTTTTCTCCTCTTTACCCATAAGGCATTGCTGCCACGGTGCTGCTGCTCTACCTGTTGTGCACAGACTGCTGGGTAATCTCCGCTGTTTACATCGCCTGGCTCATCTTCGACTGGAACACACCTAAACAAGGTCAGTGTGTGTGTGTGTGTGTGTGTGTGTGTGTGTGTGTGTGCGTGTGTGTGTCTGTGTGTGTGTGTGTGGATATGTGTGTCCCAATCAGACAGACAGCATAACTGTAAGAAAAAGAGAGAGAATTTTTTTTTTTGCATGATTCACCTCTCTCTCTCTCTCTCTCTGTGTGTGTGTGTGTGTGTGTGTGTGTGTGTGTGTGTGTGTGTGTTTGATACAGGTGGCCGCAGATCGGCGTGGGTGAGGAGCTGGACCGTCTGGACGTATTTCAGAGATTATTTTCCTGTCAGAGTGAGTGTCACAGATGAAACACAGCTGATAAAAGTCTGATCCTCATTAATGAGGAATGTGTTATGATGTCACAGCAACGCCGACCAATCAGAGGTGTCGGTTAGCTCATGTGTACAGAGTAGAGCGGTTAGGTTCTCCTCCTGTGATGCGGCATCTCGAGTGCATTTCAAGCGAGAAGTCGGGTTCAAGTCTTTTAAGATTATTCCTCATCGCACTGATTATTCCTCATCACACTGATTATTCCTCATCGCACTGATTATTCCTCATCACACTGATTATTCCTCGTCTCCTTCCCGAGCTGTGAATTCTACAACAGACCGCGTGCTCTCCGTGTCGATGAAGATCCTCTAACGACAGACCTGCGATTAAAGAACAGTATTTTCTTACGTTCTGCTCATTCCATCAATCAGCGTGATCCTGAAACTAGCTCATGAGGAACACAGGTTCTCATGAACACTTACATTCTTCAGCTTGAGGCGATAAGGAGATTTTTCTGTCCGCTAGCACCTTTCATTCACACTGACACGTACTTTATCGTCGGCCATCTTTGATCGCCGTGGCACTACGACCACAGATCAACAGCCAACTCACGACCGAGGAATTCTTCTTGCGATTTTCAACATCAGGCTGTTTCTGAGATTTTTTTATACCTGCTGTCATGTGGAGTTAAATGTCAGGATCAGGATCGTTATTATCATCCATAACTCTGATGAAAGGCAGGACGGTACACTACATAAAAAAATAAAATAAAAATAAAAATAAAACTCTGACTGGAGCTGTGAAGCCTGTATCGTTAAAAAAAAACGCTGGAACTTCAGAATCTCTGACTCTTGACCCCGAGTGCATTAAGCACTGTTCCTTCCAGCACAGCTGGTCCAGTTAATATCTTATTATAAGAGATAAGAGTAAAAGCGAGATAACGTCAGGTTTTATCGTGTACAGTAAAGACGGGTCAGCTGTCGGTTGTGTGTGTTTTCTCTCCCCTTTGCTCGCCTGTGCACGCGGATCAGGGCGGATCGGGGATTTCTCTGATCCACACGCCGATCCTGTAGACTTTGCACGTCCTGATAGAAGGCAGCAGTTTGCTGAGAGAGAGCGTTTTTCTTGTTTGTGTCAGTGTTTAAGACGAGATAAAGAGATGAACGCGTGAAGACCAGGAGAGGACGTGAAGAAAAGAGGGCGAAGGTCGAGACTGTGACTTAATAACACTTAATGCATTAATGCTCCACGTAGTCACGACACCGTAGAAGGTTCTTTTCAGGGAAAGCATTAGAGTGGAAAAAAGAAAAGAAAAGAAAAGAAAAGAAAAATCACACCAGAATGCAGTGTAGTTCAGTTATAAGGAAATTCATTTGTTTTTATTTATGTCTTCCAGAAGAAAAAAAAAAAGATTTTTAAAACGTGTACTATCTGTGAGGACGAAACAGTAATGGTTTATGATGTAAATCGAATCCTGATATCTGCAGATTTACAGGAAACAAACTGCATCACTGTGACTCGAAGACTTGAGAAGCAAATCTGTAAATGTGGAATTTGGTGCATTTGATCCTAATCTGTATCTCACACACACACACACACACAAACACACACACACACACACACACACACAGTGACAGTCGCTCAGCGGTGGACTAAACTCGAGTACTTTGTTCCTATACGTATTAGTTTAATAATAATAAACACGATTTGCTAATTCCAGGTGAGACTCGCATCGATTCCAGCAGCAACATAATTAACATAATTAACATAATTAACATAATTAACATCATCAGCTAAGCAGAACGTCAAATTCCAGCTAAAATCTAATCTTTTTTAGTTACTTTTGACATGAACTTAATTTCGACAGTTTCATTTTTACGTTTTAATGCTTTTAAAAGTAGGATGTTATAACTTTTAACATTTAACGTCGACTTTAAACGGACTTTTTTGTACTGAATACTTGCATTTTTAATTGAGAAAGCTCTAAAACACTGTAAGCATCTCAGTACACTTCGGACCATTAAAGGTTCCTCACTTGTTCCTCTGATGGAACCTTTAAACTTACAGCAGTGTTTTCCAACTTGTTCACTTTTTTTTGGAAGCTAAGAATCCTTAATTTTCCAACGAACCCCTAAGGAACTGAGGGCTTCTCCAAAAATACAAATTATTGCGTATTATTTTGATCTTAACAGCTAGAACCTGTCAGTTTGTACTTGGTGCACTCTTCCAGGGTTCCTTAAGGGTTCTGTTGTTGGGTTCTACAAAGAACATTTAAGGGACAACTGAGTAACCTTGAGTTTTGGAGCTTATGTGGAAAAACTCTACACAAATCTACACAAATCTACACAAATCTACACGATTAATAAGGATTTATAACCAGCCCTAAATCTAAATGTATTGCATGTGATTTGAACAGGAAACAGTGACCATATATGGAAAACGTTGAGCGGTAAAGGTGTGTAATAATTACGCATCGTTTAAAGTGGCTAAATGTCAGCATCTTTAACACCTAAACAGATCCTGAGTGTTTGTAGTGTGTGTGTGTGTGTGTGTGTGTGTGTGTGTTTTTTTTTAAAGGTGTTTGTTATATTTATTACGTGATTTATGTTTATGTTATTATTTACAGCTCATCAAGACCCATAACTTACCTCCCAACCGTAACTACATCTTCGGTTACCATCCTCACGGCATCTTCTGCTTCGGCGCCTTCTGTAATTTCTCCACGGAGGCGACCGGATTCTCCAAGAAATTCCCGGGGATCAAGCCGTCCCTCGCCACGCTGGCAGGAAACTTCCGCTTGCCCCTGCTGAGGGATTATTTAATGTCTGGAGGTGAGGAGGCAGGTCTTTATGTCCCAGTTGCCTAGCAACAGCAGTCTCACAACTTTAATGAACTTTAGTGAACGCGGTGCCTGAGATTCAAAGATATAAACACACTTTTTTTTATACTTAATAATATTTAACACACACACTGAAACACAAAATTTCACACACACACACACACACACACACACACACACACACACACACACACACACACTCAGTCGTGCAGATACACACACACACACATAATCGTGCAGATACACACACACACACACACATAATCGTGCAGATACACACAAACACACTCAGTCTTGCAGATACACACACACACACACACACACACACACACACAGTCGTGCAGATACACACACACACACACACACACACACACACACACAATCGTGCAGGTACACACAAACACACTCAGTCGTGCAGATACACACACACACACACACACACACACACACACACACACAGTCGTGCAGATATACATACACACACACACACACACACACAGTCGTGCAGATACACACACACACACACACACACACACACACACACACACTCACACACACAGTCGTGCAGATATACATACACACACACACACACACACACACACACACACTTGCACACTCAGTGAGGTGTTTGTTTCAGGTATCAGTAACTGTGTGTGTGTTGAAATCCGTCCCGAGTCATCACTGATTCTAGCGCTGTTTCACTGCACTCCAACAAGTATATGTGTGTGTGTGTGTGTGTGTGTGTGTGTGTGTATGTACATGTGTGTGTACATGTGTGTGTGTGTGTGTGTGTGTGTGTTTCTGTGATCAGGTATTTGTCCGGTGAATCGGAACTCCATCGATTATCTCCTGTCTTGTAACGGGACGGGGAACGCCGTGGTCATCGTGGTGGGCGGAGCTGCCGAGTCTCTCGACTGCGCCCCGGGAATGAACTCCGTCACCCTGAGAAACCGGAAAGGCTTCGTTAAGCTCGCACTGCAGAAAGGGTAACACACACACACACACACACACACACACACACACACACACACCGCCAATAACACACCAACAAAATCACTCATATCAGCACAGTTCACTTCACTGACTCTAGATTGAAAAATATGATAAAAAAAAAATAAGCTCACTTTAATGATTTAATTATTATTATTATTATTATTGTCAATTCTTCTATTTCAAAATGTGTGCATTTAATCTGCATCCTTTAGACTTCAGCATGAATATTTACTTAAGTTTAAAAAAAATTAAAGCTAAAAAAACAAACCAAAAAACAAATAATATAAAATGAAAAATAAATAATCTAAATTAAATTTTTTTTTTTTTAGATTTTTAAAAATGTAACATTTTTCTTTTTTCTCTATCAGTTCTTTTTACTTTCTTATACTGTGAAAAATGATTCTTTTTCCTTTTTTCAGATTTTTAAATTCTTTTCATTTCTGCACCTTTTCTGCTTAAAAGATTTTCAGATTCTTTTGTTCAGATTTTTTTTATTTTTATTTTTTCTGTGTATACCTGTTTTTTTTTTAGTTTCTTATACAGTAAATTTTCAGATTGTTAAAAAAAAGTTTTTTTCTTTTTAAATACGCAGTATTTTGATGCAGTAATAACGAATAATCCACACGACATATTTATCGCTGACATATTTGGGAGCCGTAAGTGCAGAATTTAACGGAGAAGTAAAATCTGAGTATAAAATAAACACTGAACTCGGACAGAGAAGTGTGATGTAACGGCGAGTGTGTGTTCAGCGACGCCTCCTCGAACCCGCAGCACAAACATCAGACGGTCAGAGATCGGCGTCTGCGCACACACACACACACACACACACACACACACACACACACACACTCAGCATGACTCGGCGAGAAAAACAGACAGAGCGGTTCTCTGTGGTCTTCGCTCGCTGACCACAGTCGCTTAGCGCTGCTTTAATGTTGCCACGGCGACGACTGTAAATCTTTTTCAAAATGAAATAAAAGTCTGAACGGGGCTTTGGAAATATTCTTAATGTCGCCAACACCAAAGAAGATTAGAAAGGAAAGCCGCGTGTTTCGTGTCCAGCAGAACAATCTCCCGCATTCAGACGGAAATTAATCCCGGATTTGAAAATAAAAAACGTCCAACGTGACCCTTTAACCCAAATGCATTCCATCAGCTGAGACACGTTCGGAGTTCGGCGCTACACGCTAATGCGGCTAACAGATAACACAAGCGTAGCTACCAGATTAGCATCGTGTTAGCGTTTACGTAGAGCCTGAAATGAACAGATTTAGCAATGATGTTGCTGAGGTGTCGCGAACTGAGTGTGTGTGTGTGTGTGTGTGTGTGTGTGTGTGTGTGTGTGTGTGTGTGTGTGTGTGTTTCAGGGCGGACCTGGTGCCCGTGTACTCGTTCGGGGAGAACGAGGCGTATAAGCAGGTGATATTTGATGAGGGTTCGAGGTGGCGTTGGGTTCAGAGGAAGCTGCAGAAGCTGCTCGGTTTCGCTCCCTGCATCTTCCACGGCTGTGGATTCTTCTCCGCCGAGTCGTGGGGCATCGTTCCGTACGGAAAACCCATCAACACCGTCGGTAAGACAACACACACTCCAGACCTGCCTTCATAAATCATATACAATCATTCATATTCTCTATTATTACTATTATTATTATTAGGGGTCCAAGCACTTACTGCTGTGACTTTATTGTTATTATTATTTCCTATTATTCTTCTTTTTCTTTCTTTCTTTCTTTATCTTGAGAACTGCAAATCCTACACTTATTATCTTCATCTTATTCCCGGGCTTCAGCTGATCTGAACTAGACCCCGCCCACTAATTTGCATAACACACCTCCTTTTGTGAACTAGTCCTAAGATTTCTGCATGTAGGTTCTTCACAACGTTGGTGTCAAACTCCTCGGCAGAGTGTGAAGCTCAGAAATGATCAAAACCTTTTCTTAACAATATGAAACTTGATAAACATCTTAATCTGAGGTCCGTTTATTGTTCTGTGTAACTGGCAAGAAGGCCACTGGGGCGCTAACTGCAAGGAGTGCTTGGACCCCGCAGATTGCAGCTACATTTATTATTATTATTATTATTATTATTATTATTATTATTATTAATACCATTTATATAATCATTATACTGTTATTTATTTTTTTCATATAATTATTATTCATAGTTTGTAATAATCATCATCAGTTATTGTTAATATTTTGTTAATATTACTTAATTTTATTTCTGTAATCTAATGAACTCTTCTAAAATCAATAGTACATATATAATATAATATAATATAATATAATATAATATAATATAATATAATATAATATAATATAACACTTATATATACTTTTAGATATATTTAATATAAAATGTTTATTGTTTTAAGCATAAAATTTTGTAATGCTAATATTTTGTTAATCTTCATAATAGCATATTAAAATCTTGAATTAATTTATAATCATTTTAAAATAAGAATAATTTAAAATAATTAGATTTACAAATATATATATATATTATGATGTCAGTGATTATTATTATTGTTATTATTAATATTATTATTTTTGTCTATAGGTTTTATTATGTTACGGCTTACGTTGTTCATTTGTATTCATTTGAATTTATTTTATATGTACTGCATCAGAATAAACACACACACACACACACACACACACACACACTCCAGGTGAATGCCCCGTCCTGATTAAAGGCTATTTTAGGACGCTGGTCCAAGGCCGGGTTTGTAAACAGAGCTCTTCCTAATAACTCACCGTTAATAACATTAATGTTTAACGTGGATTCTCTCAGACAGAGACACCGAGTCTTTAACATCTTACCCACAATGCTTTGCAGATTTGCTTTTTTTTTTTTTTTAAATAGGTGAAAGAAATTGTTTATAGCTCGTAAGTTATTTTAAAAATATATAGCGTTTATGTCCAAGTCCATGAGTTTTCAGGAAAAGTTCTGTTTATAAACTCATCCTGAGACCGACGTCCTGAAGTCACCTGAGCTCAGAGGCGGACGTTCACCTCATCCGCAGCGTGATGTTTGCTGACGGTTTCGTAACATCTCTCTTTTAGTTGGAGAACCAATCACGGTGCCCAAGCTCGAGGATCCGACTCCGGACGTGGTGGAAATGTATCACGCCATGTACGTCAACTCTCTCACCACGCTGTTCAATAAATACAAGACACGCTTCGGCCTGAAAGAGTCCGACGTCCTCCTCATTCACTGAAGAAGAAGAAGAAGAAGAAGAAGAAGAAGGTACTGCCTTTTAAAAACAGCAACAAAACCCCCAGTGTTTATATTTTTCCGTCACACAGACACACACCACACCACCGAAACCTGAAGCCGTGTGAACGACGATCACGGCTGTGTTCCAATTCTGTCTGCTTCCCTTCTGCTTGGCCACTTCCTCTTGGCTGAGTTCCCAATCACTCAAAACAGTTTTTCAAGAAAAAAAAAACATTTTTTGGGAAGATAAGAATAGCAAACTACAGACTTCTCTCCTGTCCTGCCCTCCCAATATCCAGTGGCCTTGATATGCATATTGAAACCTGATTGGCTCTTATATTTGATGATGTAATAACTCTCTCTTTCCTTCAGATTTTCCAGCTGAGATGAACGGTGAACATTTTCACACTTTGAGCATCGGCACACTCAAATTCAGGGCT
This sequence comes from Pangasius larnaudii, assembly GCA_037576815.1. Classification (NCBI taxonomy): domain Eukaryota; kingdom Metazoa; phylum Chordata; class Actinopteri; order Siluriformes; family Pangasiidae; genus Pangasius; species Pangasius larnaudii. The sequence continues at coordinate 564,817 of CM074932.1, forward strand.
GTTCTTGTGTCTTAATCAGCTGAAGTGGTTATATAAGCGTTATATGAGCATTATATGAGTGTTATGAGCATTATATGAGTGTTAGATGAGTGTTATGAGCGTTATATGAGCGTTAGATGAGTGTTATGAGCATTATATGAGCGTTAGATGAGTGTTATGAGCGTTATATGAGCGTTAGATGAGTGTTATGAGCATTATATGAGTGTTAGATGAGTGTTATGAGCGTTATATGAGCGTTATGAGTGTTATGAGCGTTATATGAGTGTTAGATGAGTGTTATGAGCGTTATATGAGCGTTAGATGAGTGTTATGAGCATTATATGAGTGTTAGATGAGTGTTATGAGCGTTATATGAGCGTTATGAGTGTTATGAGCGTTATATGAGTGTTAGATGAGTGTTATATGAGCGTTAGATGAGTGTTATGAGCATTATATGAGTGTTAGATGACTGTTATGAGCGTTATACGAGGGTTATATGAGCGTTAGATGAGTGTTATGAGCGTTATACGAGGGTTATATGAGCATTAGATGAGTGTTATGAGCGTTCTATGAGCTGTTCTTGTGTCTTAATCAGCACATGAGGTTATATGAGCGTTATATGATGAGTGTTATGAGCGTTAGATGAGTGATTGAGTCACTGTAGACCTGAGAGTGCCTACGTAGTGCGTTCATGTAAGAAGTAGTGAACCAAATCCAAAATGGCTTCCTTCTGGTCGTATAGTTCACTACGCAGTGTGCATTAGCGCATGTACTCATGCTGCCTGGCCGCGTGCCCTTTGATTAGGGGTAGTGTACGAGGGAGTGTTGAAAACGTTATTGTAACACAGCGATAATCATAAATGAAGATCAGGTGTAAAATGTTTTTGGGTGAATTTTTTTTCTCTCTCTGATTGTAAAACCAGGTTTATTTGATCCCTTAAGTTATTATTGTTATTATTATTGTTGTTATTATTTTTTTTATGGTTTTAATGGGTTTTTTTTGCACGAGCAATGCAATGTAAGAGAGACAGACTGGACTGTGTCTGAGCAGGAAAAAGGACGTGATTGTGTTTATAATCAGTGCACAAATAAAAATGTGAAATAAAAAGAAAGCTGAAATTTTCCTGTGAAGCGGAAACGCTAATGCGAGGGATATCACCACCTGCAGAAGTCTGATCATATCTGTGTAACGTCTGAATCAACATGTTCACGTGTAATTGTCCAATAAAGTGTTTGTTGTATTATGCCGCTGAAGTGTTAATAAACATGGCCCATGTGTACGCACGGGCTAAGCAGGAACGTAAACCAGAGTAAAAATGCATGACTTTTGCTGCAGATCTGATTTGTTGTGATGAAACATTCACTGACTTTAACAATGATTAGATTTCATGGTTAAAATGTCATGAATATGTGAAGTGTAAAGTTGAACTGGATCACGCACACTGAGCTGATTCTTACAAATCTAACTTTTGTATGTTTTTTTGGAATAAAAATAAAATGTATAAAACCGTTTCATGACTTTGTTTCTGTGCCAAAAACATTGTAAATGTACTGTGAAGTAAAGACACACACACACACACACACACACACACACACTTTTCAGATTTCAAATAATTTTTTCTTCTCCATGATAAATTCACTTCATTAAAAAAGCAGATCCTCTTTTATGCCTTAACTGAAGAACTTTAAATAACGATCTGTGAGCTGAAGAGTTTCACAGAAATTCATTTTCGGACCACGAAGGAGCCGAAGGTGGATGTGGTGAGTTAGAAACCTTAGAAAGGACCTTGAGAGGAACCGAGACTCCAAAAAGAGGAACCGGACCTTCTCTGTTCAGCACCTGTACTGGATTTACTGTAAGACGAGGAAAATCTAAAAACTACACGATTACAACGAGATTAACAGAAAGACTCGACGCAGACCGAGCATAAATAAATAAATAAATAAATAAATAAATAAATAAATATTCTAATATCCTTCCACTACAAATTCTACTGCAAGATTAAACTGTGTACAATTTATTCTGTGCATTTATTTATTACATTTATTTATTTCTGTTTTCTTCTGTGGTGTTTGCTTACATTGTTTTTTTTTTTGTTGTGTATAAAAAAACATTTATTTTTATAGCAAAAGTAATGAAATTTGGTTTAGAAAATATAAGTATATCTACAAAAATGTAATTAAATGTAAAAAAAATGTTTTAATAAACTTAAAGTTGGTTAAACCACTAATATTATTTATGAAGCTGTATTTACTTAATAAAACAACACCTTTATTGATAAATTTATTTATATACATATTGTGCTGTTATTTTTTTTTAAAAAAAAACAAGCATGAAAATGATATATTTTTTTGTTTGTGCTAAATAAATAACTGTGACTCTGCTTTTTGGGAGAGATAATTTATTTATTTTCTCTTTTATTTATTTATTTATTTATTTATTTATTTATATTATTATTATTATTATTATTTCCTAGTTTCCGGTTCATACTAATCACTTCCTTGTGTCACGCACATTTGGTTGAATCCCAAATCCTTCCTTTTTTGCTATATAAATGATAATCTATATTAAAAAAACTATATATATAGAATATTTAAATAGACATCATCGAAACTACATTCCGTGTTGTTGTTTACTAACCTCCTGTTTATTTATCCTTTATAATTATTGATTCACTTTCACGTGCTACGCCACAATTTAGGCAAAAATGCTAAATCCTTCCTTTCTCCCTACACAAGTGCACTAAGTAGACAACATTATAATGAGTTTTATACCCTAAGTAGTGCACTAGGGCTGTATTGCGGATTTGGCCACGTAGAAAATAGAGGGGCGTTTCCCCGCCCCTTTGTTTTGATTGACATACGTTCTAGCCTATCGCTTTGCAGATTCACGCTTCCGCCTTTGTGCGGTGGGAGGGCAGGTTTTACATTTGATTGACAGCAGGATTGAACCAATCAGCGTCGTAGGAAGGATTTTGGCCCAATCAAGGTCGGACAATGGCGCCGTCAGGGAGACTTTAGTTTTGTTTATGCCGCTGTGTTCTCCAGATTAACTGCTCTTTTCTTTCTTTCCTGGACTCCGCGGTGAAAGTGGTGGATGTGGATGTGAAGGAAGGCTTGTCCGCGGGGATGAGTGATCTGGGATGAAAAGATAAATGACGGATAATGATGAACTCGGTTTGGGATCTTGCTCTCGGATCCACTCCTGTCAATAACCCCGGAGCTGCAGCTTCCAGATCCATGCATGTTGAGCTCTCATCCCAGCAGGTAACCTCATCATGACCACTAAACAAACACACCAAAACCCCGGGGTTTTATTTCACTTTTAGTTGAGTTTATAAATCAGCTTTTCACTCAGTCACATGCCTTGTGTCTGATCACATCATGATCATGATCATAACCGGGCCTCGACTTGCCTAGCTAACTGAATTAGCATCCGTTATTTATTAAGCACTCATCTTAAACATTCAGCTTTGGATTTAATGCAGGTTTGTCCTAGCGATAAACCACGAATCTCTTTAGATGGGTTTAAAATGTGTTGGTGTTTTAATCCCAGTAGACTGCTAAACAGCTGCTCGTGCTCAGGTTACCTCCTCAGTGTTTATCCCATGACAGAAAGCGAAAGACAAGTTTAGTTTAATGAAAACGCCGTTAGCTTACGGTTACGCTTGCTAACTGGTCATGACGTCTTTCATTTTCGATTTTTTTTTTGTTTAATTGAACAGCTTAGAGTGGCTCATAGAGACGCTTTACCCTATTGATTGACTGCGTCTGTGGCTCTGACAGAGATGTCTCTGTTCTCAGACCCGCTCGTGCTTTATATACCGCCGCACTCCTCTACGGCTGATTTGATTGGCCCATTAGAGCGCGAGCACTCGGTACAGTTTTTTTTTTTTTAAATTAGAAAAGCCGTTAGATTTGTGTCGTCATTTTCCCCTCAGGCTGGTGGCTAGCTCGTTAGCGATTAGCTCGCTAATATAAGCAAGCAGCGAAAAGAATGTGAAGATTGCACAACTTTGTAGATTTATTCGGATAACAAACACCACCACAGTGTCGAGAAGTCACACACAAACATCTCAAAGAGATTATAAATCGAAATTTATTGATTTTATTGATGGGAATTCATTTTTTAAACACCAAGCACATAACTGAAATTGTGTCATCTTAACCGTTGATCACAGTGCGGGAACTAACTAACTAACTAACCCACCTCACTCAAGTGAGTGCACTAAGCTAGATTTTTTACACAAATCGAGACACAACTCACTGCTAGCTAGCTAACTGAAGCTAATAAATAAAGCAGACTGTCAGTAAAGCTAGCCTGATGTTAGCATATTTAATCACTTAGCAAAGCTGTTAATTATGCTAACTAGCTCTAGTAGTTTGGTTAAAGCCCAAATTGCAAATATAGTGCACTATATCAAGGGTTACACGCCCTAGTTCACTTACGTAGAACTTAAGACTTGTTTATGCTAGTAGTTCTCTCAAACCGTGGTCTCAAAATATAATTTTTCTTTACACTACGCAATTGTTGAGTTCTGAATTCTGATTGGTCGGAACGTGTTGATTAGTTTTCTGACACTAGCTGCAAATCACAGGTTTACATTAAAGTGCTCGCTGGTTATAATAATACGTTATCGTTTCTATAGCAACAGCTCGTTTGCAGGGACGTGTACGGCAGACGATCTGCTAATAATAATAATAATAACAATAAAAAAAAAAAAGTTAATGTGGTGAAGTTTGTGGAAGGAGTCTCCAGTGTCAGCCCTTTTGTAACAGAGGTAAAGCTGTAACTGCTGTAAGTTTTCCGACGTCTTCAGGACAGAGTTCTTTACTCTTCTTTGCGTTTTCTCGGTAACAAGCTGTGATTTATTTCAAATAGTTAGCCTCTGCTTGGTGACGCTTACTGTCTCCGTCGTAGTCGTTACAGTTATAACGCACTTATTACAGCGTTAACGTGAACAGTGAAGCTGTGAATTTGCTGATTTAATAAAAGTTTAATAGCGTAGCGTCGTTTTTTGACGTTTCTTTAAGACGTTTAAGACGTTTCTGATCGTAGAAAGTGCTTGTTCCTCATTCTGTTATCTCAGACGTGAAGGGAATCAGCACAGACCTGTCTTTCTCTCGCCGTGTCATGTGGTGTGTGTGTGTGTGTGTGTGTGTGTGTGTGTGTGTGTGTGTGTGTGTGTGTGTGATTACATCTCTGTAAACCTGCTGAACTGCTGATCATTAAACCAAGTTCTGTGGTGCGATAAGGGTTTTTTTTTTGTTTTGGTCTTTTGTTACGGAGCAAGCCCGAGGAGAAAACGGAGAAAACGAGTGTGACCTGAATCTAAACAAGTTCCACTCGGGAATGTTGGAGGAAATTCGAAGCAGGATGAAGGGGAAAAAACCCAAAAAACTTCTCAGAACAACACAGCAACAGACAGACAGAGCGAAAGTCGCACGTGTAACGTGTTCGTTTCGCAGGAAGTGTCTTTCAGAACATCACATTACGCCGTATTACGCGTTCAAAACAAAGCTGTGATGTGTTCAGTCATGTATTTTGACCTTTAAAAGGGAAAAAAAAGGTGTTTAACATCTGAAAAATAGTAAAAAAAAAAAAAAAAATTAACCAGTTCTGTTCTAAAAGTACTGAAGTACTAAAAGCTATTTGTGATGACTAAAATCTCTCCGTTTTCCTTATATGGTCATTGTTTCCTGTTTTTTTTTTTTTTTTTTTTTTTTTTTTTAGCTACGTCTCAAATCACACACTATAAATAAACACTTAAGACAGTTTCGATATTTTATTAATTGAACAGATTTTGTCGTGTTTTGAGTTTTTCCATGTTACATAAGCCTTAAGGGTTACTCAGATGTTCCTCTGAGTACCGTGTGTTCTGTGTAGAACCCAAAGCAGAGTGACCGAGTTCGCTAAGAACCCAAAATTATCAAATGGACCCTTAAAGAACCCTGAAAGAACTCGTTTTTTTTTTCTCTAAAAGTGCACCAAGTACCAACTTAAACTCCTGACAGGTTGTAGGTGTTAAGAAGAAAACTACATAATGAGTAATAATTTGGTGTTTTGGAGAAAAACGAAGGTACTTTAAGGGTTCTTTAGGGGGTAATTAAGGGTACTTAGCGTCCAAAAAAAAAAAAAAAAAGAAAAACTCTTGTGCGTTTAAAGGTTCCATCAGAGGAACTGAAGAAGCTTTAAGGGTTCAACATGTATTAATGTGTACAAAATAAAGACCTTTAAATGAAAAAAGGGTGCGTTCAATGACACTTTTGTTTAACGCTAAAAAAAATACACTTTTCCACAAATAAAATAAATGTAAATATATTTTAGGGGATTGTAGGTGTTATAAGTGAACCGTTGATATTTGTGATATCACAGAAAAAGCAAATCGTGCCATAATTTATCACAATATCGATATGTAGATGATCATATAAGCCATTTATTTATTTATTTATTTATTTAAGCTTTCTCTTTATAGTTCATGTCTTTTCTAGGAAATTCTGTTAAACAGACAGACAGAGATGCGACTTTATCACCGAAACCCGAGCGCCGTTCATAATCTGTAACCATGACGACGTGAAATAATTCAGATTTTTTAAGATACTTGAAAATATTTGTCTTCAAATGTATCACGATGTTTTAGTTAAGACGACAAAAACAGCCAGTAAAAATTAATAACCGTTAAGCTTTAGTTTAATAATGTTTACAAAAATCACTGAATACTAATAAATAAAATAAATAAAAAAAGAAAAATGTTACTGTTTTTAAAGAAAGGGTCCTTGTCTCACTTCTTAAAAAAAAAAAAAAAAAAAAATCATCAAAACAATAACAGAAAAGTGTGTTGTGATAAATTATATCACAATATCGATATCGTATCGCCCGGCTCTACTTTGCCAGTTTGTACTCGGATCATTCAACACCGAAGTTTCTAATGAGAAATTCACTTATTAAAGCTGTGAATATTCCTGTTCCTGTGTCTGGGTAGAACAGTCTGTATATTTCACTAGTACTACTTTAACAGCTATTTCAGGTTCATCACGTAACATTTATAATGAATAACTGTGATTCGTGGGAATCTTGAACGCATCATCGCTTTAATAATAAGCGTAAACACCATGGAATGCTTCAAGGTCGGATTTCTGAGAGGTGCCGCAACGTAAAACCTGCGTACAGATCACTTTATTTTCGTGTCTTATTACTGACTGTAGTCTGCTTGTTGGTATTGGCACCCTTGTCTATTTTTTGGGGTTGGGGGGATTGTTTGGTGGATGAGAGAGAGGGGTGCCGATACTTTGTGCATACCGAGACATTGGCTAGAGTGCCCCGTGTAGAAAGTGATCTGAACGCAGCAGGTCTCAGAGATCTGATCGTGAAGCCGTCCTTGATGGTCGCTGTATTAGGAAATTTGTGGCGGGTTCAGGTTTCCTGCACGTCACAGAATCACATCTGCTCTTTTATACCTGAAGAAGAAATTTGTCAGTGACTTGAGTTAATGATGGAGCTGAAAAACTGGCACCCGAGTGAAGGTATAAAACCAAAAACGGGACGTTATTGAAAGACTGAACAACAGGAGTGTTTGTGTGAGTGGCGTTTAATCCTATAGCGAACCCCGTGACTCAGATTTGGGCCGAGAGAGAGAGAGAGAGAGAGAGAGAGGGAGAGAGAGGGAGAGAGAGGGAGAGAGAGGGAGAGAGAGGGAGAGGGAGGGCTGGTCAGGTGAGAACTCTGTCTCGATTTAGACACTCTCTCTCCCTCTCCCTCTCCCTCTCTCTCTCTCTCTCTCTCACACTCACACTCACACTCACACACACACACACACACACACACACACACACACACACACA
>CM074932.1:572737-577737 GCA_037576815.1 Pangasius larnaudii
CTCTCTCTCTCTCTCTCTCTCTCTCTCTCTCTCTCTCTCTCTCTCTCTCTCTCTCTCTCTCTCTCTCTCTCTCCCCATCCCTCTCTCTCTCAGATCCGGTCTCGGTGTCCTAATGAGATCATATTTGGGCTGAATGATGGTTACTATGCAGCAGATTTGGATCAGAAGGTAACTCCTCAGCTGCTGATGCAGGTTCCCTCAGTTCCCTGCGTATTCAGTGTGAAGGTGCTGTAGAGGTTCTGCTCTGAGTTCTGCTCTCTCTGTGTGTGTGTGTGTGTGTGTGTGTGTGTGTGTGTGTGTTCAGGAGAACTCTGAGAGGAAGAAGAACTCGTTACTTCAGGTGGATCAGAGCTCTGTGAGGAACTCGTACAGCGTCTTCTCCCTGCTCAGGTACGGCCACTGATCCAGAGTCTGTCTCACCTCAGCGCTACACCTCAGCGCTACACCTCAGCGCTACACCTCAGCGCCACGCTCCATCACTACACCTAAGCGCTACACCTCAGTGCTACACCTCAGTGCTACACTCCATCACTACACCTCAGCGCTACGCTCCATCACTACGCTCCATCACTACGCTCCATCACTACGCTCCATCACTACACCTCAGCGCTACACCTCAGCGCTACGCTCCATCACTACACCTCAGCGCTACACCTCAGCGCCACGCTCCATCACTACACCTCAGCGCTACACCTCAGTGCTACACTCCATCACTACGCTCCATCACTACACCTCAGCGCTACGCTCCATCGCTACGCTCCATCACTACACCTCAGCGCTACGCTCCATCACTACACCTCAGCGCTACACCCTGTCACTACACCTCAGCGCCACACCTCAGCGCTACACCTCAGCGCCACACCTCAGCGCCACGCTCCATCACTACACCTCAGCGCTACACCCTGTCACTACACCTCAGCGCCACACCTCAGCGCTGCGCTCCGTCACTGCACTCCGTCACTACACTACGTTACACTATGTCACTATGCTGGTCGCTACACTATGTTGCTACACTACATCACTACACGTCACTACATTTGTTCACTACTCAGTGTGAGAGTACAGGAACTGATCCCAGATGAGCTTTTACATCACTGCTTTTACACTCGCCCTCAGACCGCTAACTCCGTGTGCTTAGACCACGCCGTGCTAGCGGACACCAGGTTACTTCTAGTGGACACTTTTCTTCTAGTAGCCTTCAACAAAGCTCATCTAGTGTGTATGGCCAGTTCTCTCCTGGGGCATGTAGCCACTGCTCTTTCTAGTACACTTCACTTTTATAGTTAAAAATGCCTTCTAGTGCACTTCAGCAGAGCACAGGGTTGTTGTTTTCTAGGGCACTTAGTTATTGCTCCTTCTGTTACATCTACTGTGCTTCAACAATCCCTGTCTAGCACACTGCTAGTACAGCGCTGCTGTAACTCTCTCCTCCACTAGATGGCAGCGTTGCACTTTAACATGGCTGAACTCCTCCATCAGGAAGTAACAGCGGCCCAGTGCGCTCGCTTTCTTTCTCTCTTTCTGTCTCTCTCTCTGTCTCTGTCTCTATCTGTCTCTCTGTATCTCTCTCTATCTGTCTGTCTCTCTCTGTCTCTGTCTCTGTCTCTCTGTCTCTCTCTCTGTCTCTATCTGTCTCTCTGTCTCTCTCTCTGTCTCTCTCTCTCACTCTCTCCATCTCTGTGTCTCTCTCTCTCTCTCTATCTCTGTCTCTCTCTCTATCTGTCTGTCTCTCTGTGTCTCTGTCTCTCTCTCTGTCTCTCTCTCTCACTCTCTCTATCTCTGTCTCTCTCTGTCTCTCTGTCTCTGTCACTTAACACTGTAATGTCCCATTGTGTGTCTTGTCCTGTCTCCCCATCCCTTACACACACACACACACACACACACACACACACATACGGAACATATACACACATACACACAAACACATACAGAACCTACACACACACACACACACACACACACACACACACACACACACACACATACAGAACACACACATACATACAGAACATACACACACAGACACAAAAGTGCAAGAGAGACAGACCGAAAAAGAGAGACAAGAATGGATGAGGAGAGAGAGAGAGAGAGATAGAGAGGTGTGTGTGTGTGTGTGTGTGTGTGTGTGTGTGTGTGTGTGTGTGTGTGTGTGTGTGAGATTGCTCACTTGTCGTTTTCGCTCAGTGAGACGCAGGGCAGAGGAGCAAATGAAACGACTCGTTAAATAAAAGATGGCCGTTTCCTCTTCGTGTGTGATTTACGCTCTGTCACTGAAGGATCATGGGATACGTGTGGCTCGGCGCTGAACTCACTCCGGCACTGAGAGCGTGTGTGTGTGTGTGTGTGTGTGTGTGTGTGTGTGTGTGTTTCCCTTCACCTAGTTTTTATGGGAATGTCGTATCTGTATGTTAAAAAGACATGCAGAGATTAACGTAAACCACGTTTCCTCGTCACTGAGGCAGAACAACGCGACGTGTAGACGTCCAGAACTCTGCAGCCCTGCAGTGATTACTTTCCTCTAACTGCACGTCCCCAAGTGTTTTATTCCTCTTACACCACAGCGATTTACCAACTATTACACTGTTTTATCTATTAAAGAACACATCTTACCCTTTATCCGTTTATAGTTACATTTAATGTTTGTGAAAAGATTTAGATCCTGTTGTCGCTTACGTTATAGCAGCTATAAACACTCGTTCCCTCACCAGCGTCTCTTTATTCTCTCTCTTCGAGGTAATGAGAGAAAATAATCGCAGCTTGTTCCGCACGTTACCGAGAAACCGCAAAAGAAGCGTAAACTCGTCTGTCCTGAAGACGTCGGAAAACTTACAGTTACAGCTTCACCTCTGACTGTTACAAAGCGCTGACACTGGAGACTCCTTCCATAAACGTTCCATAAACAACAGAAAACGTTACCGTGACGACACTTACGAGGAGCGTCTGCCGTACACGTCCCCGTGAATGAGCTGTTGCTATAGAAACGATGACCTATCAGAACGAGCGCGTTAATATAAACCTGCGCTACAGTCAGAGCTGCTGTTATAGAGAATTAATCAACACCTGACGACCAATCACGATCCAGAACTCAGCAGATGTGCTTTTGTACTTTATCTCCATATTTGTGGCGCTGGTTTATATGGTGTGTGTGTGTGTGTGTGTGTGTGTGTGTGTGTGTGTGTGTGTGTGTGTGTGCGCGCCGGATCATAATGGAGCTCGGGTTGGGGGTTTTCACCGCTCTGTCGCTCTTTGATCTCCTCCTGACAGCTGTGTTTCTGCTCTTTAGGAGTAGAGCAGGAGATCCTCTCCGCTTTAACAAGGCCTTTGATCTCGTTAAGCCTCTCATCTGTCTTTCCTCTCTCCATCTCTCCATCTTTCTCTTCTTTGGATCACGTTAAGTGCATTCTTTCTTTACAACCCTGGAGAGTGCATTAGAGAAGCGTCTGAGCTGTAACCTGCGCCCTGAACCTTTCTGTTCTTTCTGCCTTTCCGTAGCAGCGTGATGTCATCAAAAAGCGCATTCTACAGCACGACAATGTAAATAAACAGCAGAGCTAGTTAAATAAAAACAGCTATTAGATTCTCACTGATTGCTAATTACTGCTCGTAGTGTTCTTACTTTTATTTGATTGAAAATAACGCAATAGGTGTAGTTGCTAGGGCAGTAGGTGTAGTAGTTAGGGCAGTAGGTGTAGTAGTTAGGGCAGTAGGTGTAGTTGTTAGGGCAGTAGGTGTAGTAGTTAGGGCAGTGGGTGTAGTAGTTAAGGCGTAGTAGTTAGGGCAGTAGGTGTAGTAGTTAAGGTGTAGTAGCTAGGGCAGTGGGTGTAGTAGTTAAGGTGTAGTAGCTAGGGCAGTGGGTGTAGTAGTTAGGGCAGTAGGTGTAGTAGTTAAGGCGTAGTAGTTAGGGCAGTAGGCGTAGTAGTTAGGGCAGTAGGTGTAGTAGTTAAGGTGTAGTAGTTAGAGCAGTAGGCGTAGTAGTTAGGGCAGTGGGTGTGGTAGTTAAGGCGTAGTAGTTAGGGCAGTAGGTGTAGTAGTTAGGGCAGTGGGTGTAGTAGTTAGGGCAGTGGGTGTAGTAGTTAAGGCGTAGTAGTTAGGGCAGTGGGTGTAGTAGTTAAGGCGTAGTAGTTAGGGCAGTGGGTGTAGTAGTTAAGGTGTAGTAGTTAGGGCAGTAGGTGTAGTAGTTAAGGTGTAGTAGTTAGGGCAGTGGGTGTAGTAGTTAGGGCAGTGGGTGTAGTAGTTAAGGTGTAGTAGTTAGGGCAGTGGGTGTAGTAGTTAAGGTGTAGTAGTTTATGATGTTATAAATGATGAATATAAACAACACATTAAAGCTGTAAGTTGCTTTTTTATTGTTGTCGTTGTATAGTCAGTGACGCTGTGTGTGGAAACTGTTCTCTGTGTGATTGATTACTTGGTCTTTATGACTGAGTGTTTGCTGTAGTGGTGTTTAGTCGCCGTCACTCGCAAGAGCACGGGTTCTGTTTGGGTCTGGTTCTGGTTCCTCTCGCGGGTTCCTTAAAAACCGAGTGAAAGAGGCTTTAACGCAGGTTTGTTCCCGGTCGCCGTGGCGATCCGGGCTCACGGTCCGTGCTGATGGGTTTTTCCGAGTCCGGCCGAGACGTACGGAGTGACATCACTCGTCAGGAATGACTTCCTGTAGCACTTCCTGTTTCACCTTTTACCGTGAGGACTTTATGGAGCTTGACGTGTGAGTGTGTGCGCGTATGTGTGTGTGTGTGTGTGTGTGTGTGCGCGTGTGAGTGTGTGTGTGTGTGTGTGTGTGTGTGAGAGCCCGGGTGTTTGTTATTCTTCCACATATTTTGGCGTTCAGGTCAGCTCAGGTTGTTGTGAAGCGAGCGGATGTTTTGTTAATGCGACTCGTATTTAAGCAGGAGGTAAACCTCAGCATGTCGATACTCAGAAGGCGAGATTTCAGTCTCTTCTGCCGCAGGTGTGTGTGTGTGTGTGTGTGTGTGTGTGTGTGTGTGTGTGTGTGTGTGTGTGTG
>CM074932.1:603915-608915 GCA_037576815.1 Pangasius larnaudii
AGAGTTAAACACTGACATACACATGTTTTTCATCATGTTATTAATCAGGAATAATCACTGACACAGAGTTAAACACCAAACACTAAACACTGACATACACACGTTTTTCTTCATGTTATTAATCAGGAATAATCACTGACACAGAGTTAAACACCGAACAGTAAACACTGACATACACACGTTTTTCATCATCATGTTATTAATCAGGAATAATCACTGACTCAGAGTTAAACACTGAACACTAAACACCGACATACACGTGTTGTAGCTTTTTCTCTTTGTGTGATATTTGGGAAGTTTCTAGAGTGTTGGAACGAGGCACGTGTTGGTGTTTGGTGAATAACATTTGAAGGAAGGTGGAGTTTTTGATGACTGACGGTTGTTAGAACACGTTCCTGCTTGTCGGTGGTGTTTGTGGAAAGTGTTGGTGTTCGGATAGTTAATGTTGGTTGTTGTTTTGTAGAAAAGAAAAGAAATGTTGGTGTTTGCTGGAGAATGTGGTCTTTAACTGGACACACATTTACTTACGATGCATGTTTATTTACAGAAATGATGCTCCATGCGCTATTTAGATAATAATAATAATAATAATAATAATAATGATGATGATGATGATGATGATGATAATAATAATGATAATCAGATGTGTTACAGATGGATCACACAGCTGTGTTTTAGTGGTTTATGAATTTACATTCTCGCTTGGGGCCTTTCTGGTAGCGCGGTGAGTCTCGGAGCAGCTCGTCAGGTGTAATTATAATCACAGCGCTCCGTGTGTGTGTGTGTGTGTGTGTGTGTGTGTGTGTGTGAGATCAGTGTGAAACTGCAGGCGTCTGTCACTGGTGCTGTGCTAATTAGATTTCCCGTTGGTCTCAGCGAGTCTGTGCTGTAATGATGTAAATGAGAGGAGTGTTTCGGCGCCTCTGTAATCCTCCCTAACGCTCCGACGAATCAAAGCCGAGCCGCGACTGCGTTCCATTATCACCCATCGCGCCGAGAACGAGTGGAAGAGAGGGATAGAAGCGGTGATTGGTTGAGGGGAAGACGGAAGACGGGGGGTCAGTGACACGCTGAAACCCGAGGCGGTTTAAAGGAACTCTGATTTATCCCTCCCGCGTACGGCTTTACGAAACGCCAAGTGGAATAAGACGATCACGCGACGACCGCTTTAAAGTGTCTCGGCGTGCGAGTGTCAGATCGTCTGTTACACGTACAGTATATTTATATAAAACACCCGTTCTTTAACTTTCTCTTTTTCACATGCGGGAATCCAGAGTCGGTGAGGGCGGAGCTTAAATTAAATAAAATTAATTCACCCAATCTGACAAAATCACATCACCATCAGTGGTGTAATTAATAACCGTAGCGACTGGTTTAGTTGTCTCGAAATTGTCTAGCATGCTAACAAACTAGACACAGGATGCTAATTGCGCAGTATAATACTTTACGTATTAAGGCTCTTGCTCTAATCATACAGTTTGACTTTTCACTTAATTTTAGTTAAGCTAGCTATTCAAACCCGGTCGCTAGTGCAGGAGACGTGACGTTAGCGCAGCGCAGTGTTTAGCTAGCTTGATTTTATACGAAATATTATGCCACACGCAGTAAATCCAAAGAAACTTAATTGTAATAATAGAGTTTTTTTTTTTTTTTAAATGCCATGTCATGTTTTTTCTTCTTCATGTTTTTTAAAGTCGTGTTAAATATTTAAAACGGTCTTAAGCCCCTGTTCGGACTGGATCAGGTTTCCATGGGGAGGTGTGTAATGTTATTTTCTCTCATATTCCCAGAGCATCTCTAGGATTTTAGTCCGAATCCGTCACGTTGGTCATTTCTTACGGACTTCACGTGCACGTATTTTTCTTTTCTATAAACCGAGCAGTAGAAATAACTCCAGGTGATATATATATATATATGTATATCCCGTCTGAACTGACGTGCCGGGAAAAGAAAGGTTCTGCACTTTATCTCCAGGAAGCACTCGCTTTTTTCTCTCTCTCTCTCTCTCTCTCTCTCTCTCTCTCTCTCTCTCTCTTTTCTATCGTCTCCTGCTACAAACAGAATGGAAAACGGTTAAAACTAAAACGCAGAGGAAGTTTAAAAGGGCGTGTCAGAGTTCCTGGCGCAGGTATGGGTAACACACTACAGGTGTGTTATGGTCATGTGACCTGCTGATGATCGAGCGCAGCCACGCCCTCTTCAGCAAGCGCTTGTCATAAAGATCAAAGCAAACGGTGTGTCTTGAAATGAGGCGTGTGTGTAGCACACGTGGAGTTTTTAATGAGACGCCGTAAAGACACGCCCATCTCTGTGATTTGCACGGTGATTAAACATCCCGTGCGATTTGATCAGAATTACTACAGATGTCCTCCGGAACCGTCACTGAACACGCACGCGTCTGGAAGTCGTGTCCGGACAGTACTTTAGTCGCAGAAGATTCAACAAACGTGCTCTCAGACATCCACAAACGTCTAAATGAATGTTCCGCTTGTCTTTTAAACGGTGCGTTGTTTAGTGATATGGTGGTGGATGTCTGGAACCGGGGCCTGGACGAGAGCCAGCGACCGCAGTGCATCTGAAGTTTTCATGGCTCGTTTCATTAACGCTAGCAAACAATAGCGTGTGTTTACGAGAAGCTGGTACGGTTCACATTAAAACAAGCCCATCTGCTGAGCCAGTGTCCAAGTCAGGAAGTCTGTCTGCATTTTTGCGTAAACTTCTGATGACGAGCTGGCCATCTTTACTGTGTATACTTTTGCCTGAGATCCTCTTACGCTGGCTCTGAGAATAATTTGCAGCCACGGTGGGATAACCCGAGGTGAAAGGTGATCCTCGCGAAAGACGAGTCCGCCATTAATTCAAATGTATGCGCTGGCATCAGAAAGAGAACCCGATTCCGACTTGGCTTTTCGTCGCCGCTTTCTGTGCCACCCTGTCTTAAGGCAACATGTGTGAGAGCATGCATTATGCATGAGACTTCATGAGACTTAATGCATGACTGCATTCCACTAATGTTACGGAGGGCTTGGGTGTTGCATTTTACATAAGCAAGTCCTCAGATCGCTGGGCCAAAGGTTCACGCTCTAGTTCTTTCAACATTCCCATTATTTTCAGGTCTTTATGACAAACACACCTGCCATCAGCAGGATCCAAGAGCATGCGAAGAGCTTTTTTTTTTTTTTTTTCTTCTTCTTCTCCATCTCTGGAATGTGTTCATTGATCATCACTGACACGAAGAGGTGACAGATTTGGGATTTTAACCTAAATGTTAAGTTTGTTATTGCTGTAAAATGTAAACAGACAGCCCGGGTCCATGAGACCGAACTTTGCTAAGTAGTGACCAGAGCTAATGGGGAAGAACGAGCTCTCCAAAACCAAAGCTCGTCATGTCCTCCAGCGCCGCTTGGCTACTATTATATCTTGGGAGTTTCCTCGATAATTTATCCGTCAGCGCGAGACTAAACGGTTGCGATTTCAACAAGTTTCCCAGCATGATTTCTCGGCATGTTTCCCAAACCGAAGTTGAGTGAAAATATTAGGGTTCTTGTCCTCCAGTGGCTACGGAGACATGTTAAACCTGTTCTGGCCGACCAACACGGAATAACAATAATGGAAGCCGACTTTCCGTCCATACGGAGTAGGGAGTGTGACTTCAGTAGGGCCCCTACCCCGGGTGGACTCTTTCCTCGCTGCACCTGCGTAGGCCTCTCCGATGCAGGGTAAGTCAGGAGCATCCGGATTCCTTGATTGCTTTCCCCAGGGACGCGAAACATTCGAGTAACCTGCGAAACGGAGAACTCCTTCCACATGTGCCTTTTCGTCGCCGATCCGAGCCAAGGCCGCGACTCTTCAGCGTCTCAGACCGGATTAATTTTTTCTGATTGTAAATTGCGCCGGAGCCTCTGAAGGCCTCGGTCTCTCCGGGGTCTGGATTTAAAAAAAATGGTAGTGCGCTGGGAAAGGTGAACCTCCTGATGAAAAGTCTTCTCCGAGGTGCTTTCTTCCTCTCCTTGTCCCCTCTTTCCAGCAGCTGGCCAAACACTTTTCAGCTGATGCTAATAACCGAGCCGAGCCGAAGCGCTGAGCCGAAGCGCCGTGACTCGGGCGCTGACAAGGGCCCGGGCCTGAAATGATCTCACTCTGAATGCAGCCGCTTCATTACAGAGGAGATTCTCATATGGAATGTCGCTTGCAATATACGTCAAAAAGATGACTGTGAACGTTTAAGGACAGGAAGGCAGATTGGTTGTGGCAGAGGCGAAAAGCAAAACATGCCACGAACGGGAAAAACAAGCGACTTGTTTACTTTTCGGAAGACAAAATGGAACTAATTGAAGCGGGTGGCCTCCTAAATGGATCTTTGAAGGTGAAATGTTTTGCTTTCGCTGTTTAAGGCTGTGATTTTTGTTTGTGTTTACTCGACACTCCTGCGATTGGCCCGAGCGCCGTGCCACATTCCTCGGAAATCGCTCGGCTGAAATATAACAACGATCACCGCTCTGCTAATCTTTGTTTAAATTGTCCCAAACATTTCTAACGCAGGCTTCGTGTACTGTCATTTCGCATTACGAGATGGGAACGTAATGTGGCGGCTCTCCTTCATCGACCGACGTATCAGCGCAACCGGAATGCACTCGGGCTAATTACTGTTTGTTTCTCATCGATGTTCTGAATAAATTCTTAAACTCATCAGAAGTCTAACCAAATGTACACAGTCAGGGGGAGTTTATACCGCCGTCAGTTTGATCAGAAGACGAAGGTCTTGTCAGCGCTTCATGCGTTCAGTGACCTTGCTGGAGTTTAACAGAAAAGCACACAGATGCATCAACTGTTCCACCATCACTGTTTTTCATTAAAGCTTTATGCACTTGTGTGACATTCTGAGTCATTCTGAGTTATCAGGAAAAGGGGTGAGTGGTTTCACTTGGCTGTTAAAAAAATACCGTATATTCCTTTATTCTTTCAACCCCTCATTTTCACTCATCTAGAATTATTAGTCT
>CM074932.1:613915-616544 GCA_037576815.1 Pangasius larnaudii
ACCCATGCCATGACTAAGTACCCATGCTAAATGTGGTTATCATGCACATATACACACATAAGTGGAGCTTCAAATTCAGAATCACACATAGCTTCCATTTTAATGTGTTTGCTCCCTACATAGGGAGTAACAGGTTAGCAGCTAGTGATGGGAATTACATCTCTTTTCAGTGAGTCACAGCACTTAGCTCAGCTCACCAGTAAGAGCCATCACTTTCAAAATCTATTGCCAGATTTTTTTAATCCAGACAAAGTTGTTGGGCTTTCTATCTACCAGCTAACCTTTATAGACAATATTGCTGCAATCTTACAATGTGTCCAGACAAAATTGGGGGGTGTAAAACTGTGCCAAATCAAATATGTGGACCAACGAACTGCTGTGGTGACCCTAACGGGAGCAGCCGAAAGAAGAAGAAGAACAACAACAACAACATTACTGCAATCTTACAATACTGCAGATTCACACAACAAGAACACTTGACGAAATATGCAACACATATTTTGTAGCTTAGCTCTTGTATCTATCTGCAGGCCAGCCTACACCACATAACCGTTTATCCAAAATGCAGTGCCACAGCTGGCCTGCAGTCAACTAAAACACAAGTTCCCCTTCAGGAACTCGAGCTGCGTCGAAACACTATGGGAACGCCATTCACGTGACCGCGCCCTGAATCAGGTGTATTTAATCAGTCCGAAGGATGGGCGGGATGTCACAGGCGGGGGGACGTAACGACCTGGAAGCTATAAAAGGGGCAAACGGCGGCGCCGCGCCAGCTTTCCGTCATTCAGCAAGTGCTCTGTGTGTATATTGTTTGTCCATTTTGTATTGTCTGTCTATTTTGTTGTCTGTCAGAAAATATATATAAATGCCGAAGTCAGCTGCTAAGACTAGGCATGGGGGTGAGAGCGGACAGCGTTTTAGGCTGTGTGTTCCTCCCTGCCTGGGGATACACACAGCCTATGCGTTGTCTGTTTGGGAGTGGAGCATGCAGAGTCGGCTCTCGAGGGAGCCGGCTGCTCACACTGCGAGCGTTTGCCGCTGCGTGCGCTTCGCTCCTGGAAGGCTCTCTTCGAGGAGGGAACCTTCACTCGCGCTCCTCGCGGTGCCGGCCCGCTTCTGCCGAGGCAGAGCGGTGGTTGCGCTCGTGGGGTTCGCAGATGGATCTGGTGAAGGGAATGGAGACGGGCGAGTCCCTTTCTCCTTCCTCACCCTCCAGATCCGCTGTCCGCTCTCTGGGATCGGAAGCCCGCTCCGCGGTTTCTTCCCCCCGGGGAGTGGACTCAGCGCTCCACCTGTCTTCCTCCGAGGAGGTTGACGTGGAGGGTGCCGATGATGACTCGCCCTCGCAGCCTCCCCAGTATGAGGAGCTGCTGGAGGTGGTTTCGCGGGCCGTCGCTAAGCTAAATATTGACTGGCCCGCCGAGACAAGGGTTGAGCCGCAGAGAAGTAAATTGGATGAGCGCTTTCTGCGGAGTAGACCGCCACCTCCACGCCTGCCTTTTTTCCCCGACCTCCACACCGAGGTGTCAAGGTCATGGGAAAGGCCCGTTTATTCAGTCCCACCTCTTCTTATTATGCCAATGTGGCGGGGCTGGATGATTTCGGCTATAGGGCTATGCCCCAGGTGGATCAGACGCTGGCTAGCTATCTGTCTCCTGGCGCGGCATCGTGCCTTAAGGCTCCGGAGCTACCTTCCAGACCGCTGCGGACCACCTCAGCGCTGATTGACAAAGGGTACACGGCAGCAGGTCAGGCTGGTGCGTGCCTGCACACTATGGCGGTTCTGCAGGCGTACCAGGCTGACGTACTTAAAGAGCTGGATGAGGACGTGCCACCAAGGAGTCTCCGCGCCACCCTAGGAGACTGCCCATGCCATCGGCAGGTCTATGGCAGCACTGGTGGTGGCGGAGAGACATCTTTGGTTAACCCTGTCTGATATAAAAGAGAAGGACAGGGTCTTCCTTATGGACGCCCCGCTTGCGCCTTCTGGCCTGTTTGGCAACGCCATTAGTTCCGTCATCGACAGGTACCAGGAGGCCCGTACTCAGGCGGCGGAATTTCAGCGGTTTCTCCCTCGTCGCTGTCCGGCCCTTGGGGCTGTTGGGCAGGAGCAGCCCCCGCCGTGTGCTGCCCCCTCTCATCGGGAGGCACAGAAACGGAGCATCGCCTCCCGTGTTCCCCCACGCCGGGACTGGGAGTCTCAACAACGCTCCGTGCCAGGGCCCTCTAAGACGAAGCCAGATCTGTGGACCATTCTTCTATCGAAGAGGGCCTTGGCTAAGAAGTCCTGACGCCTTCGGCCCGTGATTTTCAAGGGCGGACCCCTCTGGGGCAGAACGGCGTACACCTCATTCTACGGTGACCGTTTCGCCTCACCCTGCCAACCCTGCCACCTATGGTGCTTCAGGGCGTAGCAGTCTCCAGCGAGGTCTCCAGAGCAGCTAGTTCAGCCGTTCCCTGCCGGTTCGCCGCTTCAGGGCACCGAGCTAGCCGCTCTCGCTGCACCAGAGGTCAGTCTCGAGAGGCTGACTTCCTTAGTAGGCTACTTGGAGGCGTGGAAACTTCTGCCAAATGTGTCTCAATGGGTCCTGCACACTGTAGAGAGAGGCTACCGAATCCAATTCGGTTC
>CM074932.1:658117-686023 GCA_037576815.1 Pangasius larnaudii
ACTGACCACCATTGTTCCTATAGACTAATCACTGACCACCATTGTTCCTAAAGACTAATCACTGACCACCATTGTTCCTAAAGACTAATCACTGATCACTGTTGACGTTCTCCTGTGCATTTTTTTTTGTTCTGCTCTTAGTGTCTTCAGAAAATCTCGTAATCTGATATGCGAATGATCATGACAAAACAGTTAATATGAAAATGAGTCTATGACATCATCCGAGCGATCGTTGAGAAGAGTTAGCGACACTGTGCTGAAAGGCAGGAATTTTAAAATGACAAATTCCAGCCCAAACTTCCACCTGAATCACAGCTTTTGTAGAAAAGAGAACCACAAATTCGTCTTTATATAACCAAAGGATGAAATATCATTCCTTTCCTTTGGCTTCGATGCTTCAGTGCACACACACACACACACACACACACACACACAGAAAGAGAGAGTGCTAACGGATTTAAAGCACTAAACTCTTTCACACATGTACGTGTCAGCCGTGTGCTCTGTTTAGGAGCAGCGTTAACGCAGCAGGACTGATGGAGAGCAGAACGCTGCTCTGAAATCCTCCCACTGAGCTTTAAAACACCGGCGTCTCTTTAAGGAGGACGAAACACGCTGACCTCCTCCGTCTCACAAATACCTCAGTGTTGCTTCTAACATCTGTTCCTCAAACTTCTCCTCAGCGCTAAGCGCTCTCAGGAGACCCGCAGATACGGAGGATGAATATTTACGTGACTTTTATATCAGCCATATTTTCCTTTTATTTTCTCTTCCTGATATTTTCTCTGACAACAGTAAGAATAAGGGCATGTCTAACTTTTCTTATATAAGTACGGCTTAATAAATCTGCTGAATTATAAATACCGCATAATTTGCTTAGATGCTTTATTTCTGCTTTCGGTTTTACATGCTTTCAAGCTACTTGTGTTTTTTTTTTTTAATCAAAGAAATTAATTTAGAATTAAAAGGACAGTCATTGCTCAGTCTAAACTAATCTAATTATCAAATGCTTGACCTTAAAATATATTAAAATATATCATAAACACCCCCACTTTTTTAATCAATTAAATCTCACATGTACATTGGTTCTAAGCGGAAAAGGTTATAAATTTTCTAAGCACACGCTTTAGTACGCGATGATGATGATGATGATGATGATGATGTTGATGATGATGATGAATATTTCTGTTCCAGATGTGCGGCGTACATGTGTTACACGTCTGTATGTAATTCAGTGTAAAGTCGTATATTCTGCAAATCAAGGAGGAGGTCCAACAATCTGATACTGCATACTTTACACACACACACACACACACACACACACACACGTACTGTCTTTTGTCTCTCTCAGGACGCTGAAGAATGCCAGACTTGGATCTCTGGTAGAACAGCCATGCATAAATGCTTTTCTTGTCTCTGTAGTGACCGGGAGAGAGAGAGAGAGAGAGAGAGAGAAGCCGTGGGACAGAGACAGACACAGACAGACAGAGAGAGAGAGAGAGAGAGAGAGAGAGAGAGAGAGAGATCATTTCTGTCTGAGGTACTTCAGGGATCTAACCTCCTCTTTAGCACAGTGAACCTTCTGCTTCCTCTTCATAATGACAGATCGCTCACTTAGACTTAAAGAGTATTATATTCCAGATTAAAGACGTCCAAATTCCAAAAACAATCCAAGCAGAACGCTCCACCTTCACTCTGTAGAATGCAGCACTGTATACACAACAGGAATTAGCTAAAAATTTAAATTCCCTCAATATGTTTTAGTGTAAAAATGCTCAGGAAGTCTCTGATCCACATCACACTCTGCCGTGATTCTCCGCGTGTCTGATCCGTCTCCGTCCATCTTTATCCGATCACGAGAAAAGACGAGGAAAGTTTTATCATTCCTCAGTTTTATAAAACATACTGATTGTAAGTATTAATAAATATTTTGTGTCAATTACAAAAAAAATAAATAAATAAAATCTGCTTTTTGTTTCCACAAGTTGATTTTAAATTAAAAAAAAAAAAAAAACACTGTAATGTAGTTTACTGGCATACGTGCATTACATCGAACACTGCCAAGGCAATC
Organism: Pangasius larnaudii; assembly: GCA_037576815.1. Lineage (NCBI taxonomy): Eukaryota > Metazoa > Chordata > Actinopteri > Siluriformes > Pangasiidae > Pangasius > Pangasius larnaudii. Next base: position 660,189 of record CM074932.1, read on the forward strand.
TCAAGGCAAGTCAGAGCGCTGACACTGGAGACTCCTTCCATGAATGTTCCATTTACAGAAAACTTCACCATATTGACGATTATTTTAAAATCCGTTTATTATTAGCGGGGCATCCGCTGTACACGTCCCTGTGAACGAGCTGTTACTATAGAAACGATAACATATTAATAGAACGAGTAAATTAATATAAACCTGCACTTCTGTCTGAGATGCTGTTATAGAGTGTTAATCAACACCTTCTGACCAATCAGAATGCAGAATTAGGAGCAGAGTAGTGCCTGGGCCCCTGAGTTCGAACCCTGATGATGTCACAGTGGTCATCTGATGCCATCCAGGAGCCAAGGGAGCAAAATTGTCTGTGGTCTCTGGGTGGGAGGGGCATACGCTCTCTCTCCCCTATCAATCATATTAACACGAGCCAATCGTGGCTGTCTATGCGCTCAGGTATGAGGAAGAGGGCAGACAGCGCTTTCCTCTGGGTGTGTTACGCAGCCCTGTGACGCAGCATGAGCAGCAGTTTGAAAAGACGCAGAAATGAGCAACACCCATTTCCTCATGTACATGTACGCTCTACTTCTGAACTTTAGAAACCTGACTAAAGTCTTTCGCTAAGATTTTTTTGCGCTACGCGTGTATGGACCGGACGGACATCGCACAGCAGGGGTCTGCCATCTTATCCGCAAAAACGGCTGCCGAGACACGTGTACGAGTCGTTTGAAGACCATGAAGGACTAATTATACAAGTGGAATCAGGTGCTTGGTGGGAATGAAAACCTGCAGAATCTCTAACCCTTTGGCATGTTGAGAATTCACATGTGGTTAATAAGTAGAGTTTTTTTTTTTTTTTTAGTGGTAATGACGTCACAAAAAGTTATTTCCAGCTACACGTTGCCGCTTGTAATCTGCTCCATGAGTTTTAAACCCTTTACGTTAGTGTAAGGCTGTGGTGCTCCTGCCTTCTGTCCTTCTGTCCTTTTGTCCTTCTGTCCTGCCAAATGCATTATGGGTAACGGGTGGGGTCAGGGTCGGGGTGAAAGCCCGGCTGGGGGTCGGGTTTGACACGGTTGCCCCAGACCATGGTGCTGCTTCAGAGTCACATGAAAGCGCAGTGGCGCTGCCGGAGCTGTGGGGAAGCGGCTCAGCGTCCTGTAGAGACGCCGTTCCTGTAAAACGAGCTCTTCACCTCCACACTGAAACATCTACAGCTTCAAAACACCATGTGGCTCCGTGTGTGTGTGTGTGTGTGTGTGTGTGTGTGTGTGTGTGCGCACCAGGCGGGAAGCTTTCTTCAGGACTCACCACTGCTGAAACAACTACAAATATTTGCTTTATAAGAATAACAGCGCTCCAGTGGAACCAGGATGGAGTCGCGCACGTGGGCATCGGAAAAAAAAGCAGTTGGGAGAGGCGAGTGAAAGAAACAATGAAGTGGTGTAAATATTTGTGAAGTCTTTGTTCAGCCATCATTCTTTGGCCAAATTTCTTTGTTGTGCACGTGAATTGATAGGCGCCTGTGTTCTCGCTGAGTTTCTGGAACCTTCTGAGGAACTTCCCTGTAGACTAACTCCTGGATGAGTTCCTGTTCTGGGGTTCCACCACACGCCCCAGGAACCGTCGGAGTTACAGAAAAATACAGAAGTGGCACAGACGATATGAGCGCAGAGGAGGTGGAGATCTTCTTTACTGTTGTAGCTGTTGTTCAGATATGTGTGTGTGTGCGAGTGTGTGTGTGTGCGCGCGTGTGTGTGTGTGTGTGTGTGTGTGTGTGTGTGTGAGACAGCCTGCAGAAAAAAAACAAAGTGAAGTTTTGACATGTTCTTTAGTATATAGTCCTGAAAACTACAGATTTTCCTGAACTGAAACTGGTGCCTTATTTCCACACATTCAGTTTTTATTTATTTATTTTATTTATTTATACACATATCTTTTTCTTTTCCAGTTTTCCGACATCTTCAGGATGTTTACGCTTTCTTGCGGTTTCTCTGTAACATGACAAGCTGTTTTTTTTTTGTCTTATTAACTTCGAGAGAGAGAGAAAAGAGCGGCTGGTGAGGGAACGACTGTTTATAGCTGCTATAACGTAAGCAACAACAGAAACGGACTTGTTTTGCAGAAGTTACGCAATTTACATGTGACTGTAAATGAAAAAAAAAATGACGTGTCGTACTTTTTTTTTTTACAAACATTGTAATCGTTGGCAAGTTGCTGTGGTATAAGGGGAATAAAACACAGCTTCAGGGTGGTCACAGTAACTCCGCTTCATCGGGTGGGCGTGTGCAGTGACTGGGCCTGAGGGACATCACGTGATAACGTACGAAGGCTGGAGGTTTGGGTGCTATATGATTTTCACGTTCAGTTAGAGAAGATTTAAACACGTGTAGGAGTGAAATCTCGGGGTTAACGTTATTAAAAGCCGCACCGAGATCACGGAGAGCGACGATAGACGACCTGCCTGCGTCTCCCGCGACTCTAAATCATTTCAAACTTTCACAAGTGCCACTTCAATTCTTCTTTTAACTCGTTTGTAAATTCACGCTGTTCCAGAAGACCCGAGTTATTCTTTCTGTCATAAATACGGTTTGTGCGAGAGCTCTGAGCTCGTCTAGGCTTCAACTTCAGGGGTCGTGACCTCGGTGTTAAAATAAAGAGAGCAAAACTGCGAGGGAGGAAACGATCCATCAGCACAGTGTGGAGTGGAGGTGAGACAGCAGAGTGTGTGTGTGTGTGGGTGTGTGTGTGTGTGTGTGTGTGTGTGGGTGTGTGTGTGTGGGTGCATGTGTGAGGCAGACAGAAATGCATATATGTGTGTGTTTTTTGTTTTTATACATATAGTAGAGTGCAAAAGTTTGTATCCCCCATGGTTTTTTAGTGAAAGAAAGAAAAATGTACTTCTATTTGTGTGTGTGTGTGTGTGTGTGTGTGTGTGTGTGTGTGTGTGTGTGTGTGTTTCTGAAACAGAAGGAGGAGTATAGCACTGATTTATTTGTGCTCTAATGCATAGCAGAGCTCAGAGTGGGGCCAAGAGGAGGACACACACACACACACACACACACACACACCCTGAATGTGAAGCGATTAAGAACTCAACAGTTTAATCAGACTTTTCTGCTCTTATATTCAGACATGATAACGATAACATATTAGAAGGAGTGCATTAATAAAAACCTGTGATTTGCGGCTGCACTACTGTCAGAGCTGCTGTTATAGAAAACTAATCAACACCTTTGGACCAATCAGAGTCCAGACTACAACAGTGCTGTAGTGAAAACAGAGTAAAGTATGAGGAGACGATGGACTTGGCTGAAATCTGTTGCGGCGGCCATTTTGGATTTAAATCTATGAATCTCTGATTCTATAAAACTCTTGATTTCTGCATGTAATAATTTGAAGTCTTTGTTGTGGTGAGTTGCTGTGCAGTTGCTCTGCATCTCTGTTCGAGATAACTGAAATGTGAATTAGATTCTCCCAGAGCGTTTCCTCCTCCAGAAGCAGCAGCTGGACGATGCGTCCGGTCGCTGTGTTTGTTATGAAATTCAGGCTGCTGGAGAGATTCGGAGATTTATGGATGTGAAATGGCCTCCTGTGTCGATCGAGCAGAACGTCCTTTCTCAAACACGCATGAACACATGCAGCGGCGCTGGCTGCGCTTATGATCTGGACCGAGAGGACTTTCACCCTCCTGTATTGTTCTCTACTCAGCAACCTTGTGTTCCACTGAACCACGACATCTATTTAGACGTGATGTTTATTATAAAACGCCCAAATGATCTGCTAACTATCTCTGTGAGGATCAGAACTAACATTTCATATGGAAGCGAAGTTTCCTTTCATCAAAAAAGTGTATAAATCTTGTTCTATATATAGTGATAAATGTTTTAAAAATATTACAAAGTGCTTTACAAAGAGGTCTGGGTGTGTTTCCTTCATTTGTTTTTGGTTTAAGTGACGTTCAAACATTTGTTTGGCTTAGAAAAAATAATTCAATATTACAAAAGAGGTCATAATTCTCTCGTACTTGTTTTTCAGTCATTTCAGATACATTGTGGGGCTAAAATTAATGAACGATCGTGTATTAATGAATAATTTTGAATAGGTTCCTTTTGCTCAGGACTTCTGGAAAAAAGAGACAGAAGAAATGCGACACTAACGTGACCTTTCTGCGGTTACATTTACAAAAGTTAGCTCAAAATGTCTAAATTAAGATTAGAAGTAGCTCCTAAATGACAGATTTGGGTGAAACTCTTAAAAAATAGGTCCGTAAATCCTAATTTTAGGACTTTTGAGTAATTCACAAACTACTTTAGAGCTAAAAGTAGCTTCTAAACCTGCGAAAACTCAGGTTATGTCTTGGCAAGTCTTATGTCAATAAGATCGAATCACAAATAATCCTAAACATGTGTTTTCTCTTAGCTTAGAGTTCCTTAGTAACGGGATTTAAGAAAAAAACTCTTTGCTAGGAACCTTTTAGTGCTAATTAGGAGGTAAAAATAATAACAGTGGCCCCAGAAGAGAGCCTTGAGGGACAGCACATGATCATAGTGATGAAAGTTCCTTGAGTTGGACGTTGCTCGTGCTACGTAGCGTTCATGAGCAGTCGATAAGATCTGAACCAGCGTAGGACTGAAGCAGAGCACCGAGGTCTTAGTGAGGAACTTTTAGTAGCACTCAGGAGAACGTTTTTGTGAATAACGCGGAATATCGTGTTCAGTCATCATGCTTATTACAGAAACTACGTCGAGTATGTAATGTTTCATGTTGGGAAAATTCTGTTTAGTATCTCGCCACAAGCGTGACCTTCTGACCCGGTACAGAACATGTGTGTTAAATGAAGTGTGCAGTTGTGGGACAACAGCTGCCTGAAAGACTCGCGCAGCTGAGAGCCGTGTTTCACGCTGACATTTCAATTCACGTATGACAGCCTCTAAAAAGTAAAAAGTCACGTAATGCCTTCATTTATGGATGTGCACGTGAAGGTGTTAGAAGGTCGGCCATCCGAGTCCTGGGTGCAGACGGATTCGAAACGCACCAATGAGCATTTTATATCTCAGAGACGATAAACGGTATATACGAGCTCGGTTAAAACATTTCCCCTTCATGGCAAACGTAATTAAGGCGCTAAGAGGCTAAACAAGTGATGGAACTCTACCTCAAATCTACCCAAAATCCTTCCTCTAAACACACGCCCACATACTTGCTTCAAGTGACATCATTAATCTATTTAAATGTAAAATCGTCTGCGGTTGACGAAGATGGCGGCCGCCACAACATCGCAGCGGTGAAGCTGAGCTCATGTTTATATGCGACAGGAAGTTCCACTGCATCCTAAACCACATCAGGACGTCGGAGTGACATCACTGAAGATCTGGTTGTGGTTTGGGGGGCGGAGATTTACGCTAAAGACGTAACGTAGAACGCGATCATGTTCCAGTCAGACGTGTTTATAAATAAACCAAGCTGTAAAATCTGTAAAATTGGGACTACTTTTCCAGAGGGAAGGACGTGGCGTTGTGTGTCTCTGATGGCGTATGGACACCACGAAAGCTTCAGATGTAACGTAACCAGAACGACTTTTTACTGCGTTATTCCAGTGTCGGAATTCTAACGATTAAAGGGTCCGGAAGAGTTTCTCTCTTGATGGATCTCATCTGAACACACTTATTGGTGATAGTTTGGAATTTGTGTTTTGTAGTCATACTAAAAAGGATTTAAAAAAAAAAATTAACATTAATATTGACCCCAGAGTCGAGCCTTGAGGGACGCCACATGATAGTTGTTTTATGTAAATATATATATGTATATAAAACACCTAATACCAGTTCACTCCTTCATGTGTTCCTGCTCTCAGCCAATCAGAATGCACTTTACTGGACTCGCATTAGTAACACATGCTGGAGAAGTATGTGAGGAAGGTGTATCAGTGTTTGAAAGCTGATGAAATATAAAAAACACAAGGGCCTCACGGGAAATGATGCACACACACACACACACACACACACACACACACACACACACACACACTCAGAAAGGGACGAAGCCATGTTTTATCCAGATCGTACCATTTCACCTCACAGCGGGGGGGTCACATGATCACAGGGGATGGAAATCAGTCATGACGCAAAGCCTAGGGCTCGATTTGGGAAAGCAGGATGTGATGGGACGCCATTTCCTCCATTTTAAAAAATTCAAATAACTAAAAATGTATTTTAAAAAAATTTAATTAAATATAATTCATCCCAGTTGATCCTTTTGGATTAATTTTGTTTGGCAACATAAATATTTATATTGTTTAATTTGATCTGTTTTATTAAGATTGAGACACCTTTATCGTTAGTAGTCCACTTTATATTTTTTGTTTTTTAAAATTATGCAATTATTTTATAAGCCTGAGTCATACATGTTTACTTTTATTTGTCAGGCCAATAAAAAGAGAGAGAGAGAGAGAGAGAGAGAGAGAGAGAGAGAGAGAGAATTGAATTTCAAATTGCCCTTTATTGCATTAGTCCATTATGACACCATACTTTGTCCAAACAAGTCAATCACAATTTTAAAAAAAAGGAAATAAATCAAAATTTGAAAATAAGTAAGTAAATAAATACACATTTAAAATCAACAAACTACTTAATCACTCAACAGTTCAGTTTTAATTCATTTTCTTTGACTGTACATAAAACACTGTTTGTTCCTGAGAGAGAGAGAGAGAGACAGAGAGAGAGAGAGGGAGAGAGATACAGAGACAGAGAGAAAATGAGAGAGAGAGACAGAGACAGAGAGCGAGAGATACAGAGAGAGAGAGAGAGATACAGACGGAGAGAGCAAGAGAGAGAGATACAGAGAGAGAGAGAGACAGAGACAGAGAGGGAGAGAGAGGGAGAGAGAGAGAGATACAGAGAGGGAGAGAGAGAGAGAGATACAGAGAGGGAGAGAGATACAGAGAGAGAGAGAGAGATACAGACGGAGAGAGCAAGAGAGAGAGATACAGAGAGAGAGAGACAGAGACAGAGAGGGAGAGAGAGAGACAGAGAGAGAGATACAGAGAGGGAGTGAGAGAGAGATACAGAGAGAGAGAGAGAGAGAGAGAGAGAGAGAGAGAGAGAGAGAGAGAAAGGGAGAGACAAAAAGTCATTACTGTCATTAAATAACAGATTTTTAATGAATAATAATCTGGATGAACTGAGTACGATGAACTGAAATGAAAATAATTCTGACTCCACCTCACACGAGCTCGTTATCACTAAATCCCACATAAACAGGAAGTGGGCCGATGAGAAACGGATTGCTTCCTTTTTCCTCTCCGGCTGTATATGCACGAGGCCTCGGGGGGAAATTAGCGAGTTTTCATGTTTTCAGGTCTGCTCAGCAGATGAGCTTGTTTCAGGTAGAACGTGTCCCAGGACACCACATGAAAAATTCAACACCTTTCACACACGTGTTCCAGCAAGACCTCGGCTTTAAAAAGACAAACGTAAGCTGTTACTCCAAACTTTAGTGCACCATGCTAAGCTAAACCGTACACTTCTGTGACTGTGAGCTTCATTAGATTCAGAACTCCAGCGAAAAAATTAAAGAAGTGAAAAGTTAGTCACAGAACGTATTTTAACAGATCAGGACATGCAGAGAAAATCCCTCAGGTGTCCCTCAGGGCTCTGTGCTCGGACCGCTCCTTTTACTCTTTACATGCTTTAGTTTTGGTCACATGATCCAGCAACATGATATACAGAAAAACTTTTGGGACACGTGTTCATTAAGATGTTAACCCCCCCCCCCCTAACCCTAACCCGAACAAATGATAATTAAAAATGTTAATTTTAATAGTTAAAGCGAGATCATATGGCAATCATTTACACTAAATGTCAAAGCTATAAGCTTCCATGACTTCCATCAAAATTAAAGAAGCCAAGCTGGTAGTGAATGTCTGTGTGTGTGTGTGTGTGTGTGTGTGTGTGTGTGTGTGTGTGTGTGTGTGTGTGTGACCAGGTCACTCACTGAAAGCACTGTAAATCATGCCTCTGTCTCCTACCGTATCCCGAGGCCGCAGAATTCCGTCCCCTCCCGTCGGTTTGGAATTTGACCGCACGCGCTTTGATTGATCGTTTGTTTGCTTTGCGCGATTGTGTTCTTGATAATGTGTAAAACGCCGACCCGCTCGTCTTCCCCTTCCACACACAAACGGCAGCTTTGTGAGGCGCATTTCGTACAGCCGGGGTTCAAAGACATCCGAGCCCGAGAGCATCTCTTATAAACAGAGCGTCGAGCAATCAGAGTCTCTATACCCGCTTTGTTGTGGTTTAATTAAAATCTGCATGAAGACAGAGACAGCGTTTCAGGGCCGACCACAAAGAAATACCCTGTAATGAACTTCATAAGCGTGTCCAAATATCATCAGGGCTTCTATCATCATCCTCATCATCATCATCCTCATCATCATCATCATCATCATCATCATCATCATCATCATCAGTGCAGCTCTGCAAACCCTCGCTGTGTAAATATCACACTATTTACACACTCTATATAACAGGAATACACAGAAGGGATGAAAGTACAGAGTGATGGGATTCTGGTGACCTTCGTTTGCACCCCTCAAGGTCAAGGTCTCATTTGTAATGACGCTAACGAGTGCTTGAAGTCTTTCTCACCCAAAACGTCCACACAGCGAGACTTCCTGTTATATATAAACACGACCTACACCTTACCGCGTACACTGACAACTCTGGAGCGTTTTATATATATATATATATATATATATATATATATATATATATGTGAGGGCCGCCATCTTGGACAACACTGTCTTGGTATTACAGTGCTCCTTAGACTCCGCCCCACCCCCTAGGCCCCACCCTCAAGGCCCCGCCTCCATTTTTAGTTTGGAGGAAGTATACTACATTCGGGTGTGGTTTTACAAAAAGCTGTCATCGTCCATCTTGGAATTATTTTCTCATTTAATGCAGTTGGGGATCGCTCCACCCCCTTAAGCCCCGCCCACTAAAATCTGAACATGCTGGAAAGGAATGACAGCAGGAAGTGATGCGTATGTGTAAATATGGACTTTCACTCCTTTTTTAACAATCATGTTCATGTTAATACTTTATTATTATTTGAAGGAGACAGAGATAGAGAGAGACAGACAGATAGAGAGAGAGAGATAGAGAGAGAGAGAGAGAGAGAAAACGAATTTTGAATTTTCAAAAGACCATTATTACAATTACTAAATAATTCTCCTATCAATTCTCACTTCGTTAAAAAAAAACAAATTAATATGACAAAAATAAAATCAAACACAAAACACACACTTGTGTATACATTTATATATATATATAATCTTAAAAGGTATACAAACTGTAACTTATCACTAACTTCACACAAAGCCCCTTTATAACAACAAATCATATAATAAGAAAGCCGAAAGAGGGAGAGAGAGAGAGAGAGAGAGAAGGAGGGAGTGAGAGAGAGAGGGAGAGAGAGGGAGAGAGAGGGAGAGAGAGAGAGGGAGAGAGGGAGAGAGAGGGAGAGAGAGAGAGGGAGAGAGAGTCATTACTGTAATTGAAGTGTAATTGTCTCTGATTTCATGCCAGGTTAATATCGGCTCGCGTTTCTGTAACTGATCTCCACCTCGTGAACTTTTCTTTTCCAAACATGATTTAATGTCCATCTAATAAATCCTTTAATTCAGCACAATCTCATAAAGTCCAGTGTTGTGAGTATATTTCTGTTAAACGCTGTTAAACGCCGGGAACGACTCCATGCGTTATCTACAGTGATGTCAGCTTCAGAGCCAAAGTATTCTTCAGTCGTTCCAAAAAAAATAAAGAAATAAATAAAAGTTCCTGCTCGGCGTTCAGATTCTGATCCGGATCATTTCATTCGAATTTTTTTTTTATTTTTATGTGACTTCTATGTGGCCGATCGCTGCAAAGATGCTAAAACAAATTAAAAAAGATTTTTTCCAACACATGCTTGGCCCAGTTTTCTTCAAGAAAACCAGGTTTATGTGACAGCGGTGACGTTTAAGACCAGCGTGATTAATAACGTGAAATAAAAACCACAAATCGGACGTTAGACTCGTCACTTAATCTCTTCTCCATCAGCGTGTCGGGCGACGTTCGATCAGTAACGTCGTTTTTAACGAGATGACGAGACGACGAACTGCAGCGTTTTTAAAGTCAGACGTCGCGCTGGAGCGAAGGGACGTCCAGCGCTCAGGGGTCTCGAGCTGCAGGAAATCAGGAAATCCCTCTGACAAAGCGATCGGAGGACAGGAATGTTGGCACGGCTCATCTCTGAGCCCCTCACACACCCCTACATGTGACCGCTAATGGAATGCTCCGTCCAGGGGTGAAGCAAGGTGGCTGGTTTTACCCGCAGCGCTAATCTCCACTTGGCAGGCTGATAGGGAAGAAAAGAAGGCAATATATATACGGCTAATGATGTGTTACGCCAAAATGGACTCCCGGTCGTGCAACCTGATGCTAACATTTTAATTTTGAGTGTCCAGAGTGATGCGTTATAACGCGGCCTTTTCGGAAAGAAAAAAGTGTATCGCCACGTTATTAAATACCTTATTTTATTTCCAGTCTTTTCAGTGATCGCTAAATTCCAAGCTAGGTAACTATTCTAATGACAGCGCCCTAGCGTAGCGCTAACCGCATCGCTTTATTTAAGTAATAAACACTGTGTGTGTGTGTGTGTGTGTGTGTGTTAAAATAGCTGTGAGTGAGTAGAATAGCTACTGTTTATCTTTTTGTGCTGCTTTATTCCTCTGATACCACAAGCAGACATTTTATCCATTAGTTATAGTAACATTTAATGCTGTGGAACATCGGTGAATCAAGTTATTTCCTGTTGTCGCTTACGTTATAGCAGCTATAAACAGTCGTTCCCTCACCAGCCTCTCTTTATTCTCTCGCTTCAAGTTAATAAGACAAAAAAACAAACAAACAAAAAAAAAAACGCAGCTTGTTACACGTTACTGAGAAACCGCAAAGAAGCGTAAACTCCTCTGTCCTGAAGACGTCGGAAAACCTCCGGCAGTTACAGCTTCACCTCTACAAAGCGGCGTAATTATCGCGTCCAGGATTCTCAATCACACACGACAACTGAAACACAGACTCTCTCTCTCTCTCTCTCTCTCTCTCTCTCTCTCTCACACACACACGACTAAAAAAAGGCACTTGTTTATCCTCCTTTCCTCCTGTTGAGGCTAAATTAACGAGAGAATCACTCTCACGTTAAACGTTAGCATATGCGTCCGGGAAAACATTGCAGCGAGGCGAGAAAGGGATATGGGACACGGATCCACTGGGACACAATCGACTGGGATTTGACTGTTTGCTTGCTACCAAGTACAGTAGCTGGGATTAATTCTGAGTTCTGATTAGCAAAAACACCCTCAGGCTAGCTAACGTTGGGTAACAAGTGCTTAGCATTTCGCAGGCTAGTTATTGGAGTCTTATTATACCTTAAATAAATCCAGATTATTATTATTATTATTATTATATATATATATGAAAAGCTTTTATTAGCTGAATGTATATTTAATAATAGCTAGCTGGAAGAATGTTAGCTAGCTATAAGCCAGCGCTTAGCATTACGTAGGGTAGTTGTAGAAGCTTCTAATGGAAGATTCCCAAACTATTAATATATTAGATACGTTGGGATAAAACTGTGATATTCAAGAGAGGATTTTATTAATGAAATATATATTTAATAAGAAATAGCTAGCACCAAAATCCCCAAACTTGGGGGGGGCATTTTAGCTAGCAAGTGTTAGCTAGCTATATGACAGCGCTTATGATTACTTGAGCTAGTCCTGGATGTTCGCAGTAAATCTTGGATACTTTGGGATTAAAAACTGTAATTTGATAGTTAATATGTTTTTATTAACTAAATATACAGTATAATCAATAAACGCTAGTTAGCAAAATCGTTCTCTAAGTATAAGAACGTTAGCTAGCTATGAGACAGTATTTATGTACATTATGTAGGCTAGTTAATGCTAGTTAAGGCTAGTTAAGGCTAGTTAAGTCTCTCAGCCAAACTCTTAATAATCTTAAATATTCAAATAAAGTTGTGCTTTGATAATTATCTTAACCCTTATTTATTATTTATTTTTATAAATTATTTATTTGCATATTCAGATTATTTTGATTTTAACTTAAAATACACGATTAAGATACACGATTTTCGGTTGTAAATATCACTTATATCTGAAATAATAAAAAAATTAATCTTCCAGTGTCTGACATTTTTAACATTCAATTCAATATTTATTGCTGAAGACCAAAATGATAGAAAATATAATTTCTGCACAGTTTTAGGGACACAAGAAGGTAAACAAACAAACAAACAAATAAACAAATAAGCAAACAACTAGGTTTTTTTTTAATCAAAGGCGTTCAGTCGAGTCTAACAAAAACATTTTTCAAAATTTATTTATTTATTTATGCGGAAAGCTAGTAAAGATTGTGAATGACAAAAAAAAAAAAGCCTACAGAGCTACAGAAATTTACGTTAATTTACAGTAACGCTCTCAAGTGATTTGGAGGTTATTTACATCTTATTTTCCTAAAATATATTTTAAAAAAGAGGCTTAAATTGACAGACTGTAACTATGGATACAATGCATGTGTGTAGCTAGTTATAGAAAAGTTTTATTAACTAAATAAGTGTTTAATAAATGTTTAATAAATGTTTAATAAGTGCTAGCTAGCAAAAATCTCCAACATGGAAGTCCCAAAGTGGAAGACCGTTAGCTAGCAAGTGGTAACTGTTGGATAGCAAGTGCTTAGCATTATGTAGGATAGTTACGTAAGTTTGTATGAAATTAGCTAATATTTAATATATATGTTAGATAAATTTGGATTAAAGCTAGCTAGCAAAAATCCCGCAATTGATTTAGCAAAGGGTTTAGCAAAAAAAAAAAAAAAAACACGGTGCTTAGCATCAGGTAGGCTAGTTTCGCTATTTGTAGTTAGCCACGTTTTACCAAGAAGCATACGGGAAACATTTAATGCACAATGTACAAATTATTTATTTGTTACTGCTGTGTGTAAGTGATTTATTTGAGGCTAGTCATAGTTGATGGCCATAGTGATGAAGGGCTGCATATGGTTTTTATGTGTGTGTGTGTGTGTGTGTGTGTGTGAGAGAGAGAGAGAGAAAAAGAGAGAGAGAGAAAATAAACGTTGGCCAGCCGAGTTATCCCAAGGGATCGTCGATTTCAAATGGTTTCTTCAGGGAAAAAATCCGGAGATGATTGGGAAGCTGTTGTGAGCGGGACGTGGAGCGCATTAGGAAGGAAATATGCAGCAGTCATAATGAAACGTTGATGAGAAATGACTTCCATGAGGAGCTTCACTGGTCTGACTCTAATCAGGGAACAGAGACACGCAGCGAAACATCGGATTCCTCTCGATCATCCTGGTGTAGAACTCTTCCATATGAACATTTTCCCCCTCCTCCTTCTTGTCCCTCTCTCTTCTTTCTCTTCTCTCTGGTATTTAAGCCTGAACGGCTGGATACAGATGTGTTAGACTTGGTCTCAAAGTCTCAAATTTGCCTTTTATGACTCTGCTAAATGTGACTCAGGAATGCGTTTGGAAGCTTTAGCGACAGCCGATTCAACCAGCGAGTCGTTCTTTTTTTGAACGACTCTTTCAAGTGACTCGGAACAAATCGATTTGCTAGCCTAAGCTTTGTCTTTCCACTCCGTCCTTGTCCTGTTGTCACACACGTACACAAAGGGTTTTTAAAAAAAACAAAACAAAAAAAAAAAACAGGATTTATTAGCAGCAATTACACCGGATTGTGCTCCTTCTTTCTTTTTGTGAACGACTCTTTTAAGTGACTCTGATGAATCGATTCATGCGTGCAGAAAGCTTTGTTGAGTTTATTTCACTTCTGTCCTTTTCACCTCGCTGTCCATTTGGCTGACGAAGTGTGTTGAGAGAGGGAGCTTTCTGATTGGCTGTTCAGCGGCGACTCAGTAATGGAAAAGAGAACTAGAAGCAAACTTTGACTCGACCTGACATCTGCTATAAGCTTATTAAGCTCTCGTTAAGCTCTCGGAGAACGTTATTAGAATTTCCTGTAAGTATTCGACACGTGCTAAGAAAATTAAAGCTGTACCGTTCCAAGAATAACGTTCCAGCGATTTTTCGTTATACGGAGAACGTTCGCAGAAAGTTTCCACGTGTGAAAAAGATGCACGTAACGTTACGGAAACATTAATGCTAACGCTAACAAGTCACGATTCTCTCGTGTCTTTTGTCGTTTGTGGGTGTGGCCTGTTCAGCGTTTTATTATTAGTCCCGATGAGAAACAGTAGCACAGCCTACAGCCGACTATATGATTCATGCTCATCACTTTTGTTTAAAACGTACTTAAGCTTGACTTTCGTTACGTGCGCTGCTTTGTACTAGCTTTATTCTCTGATTAGTTCAGGAAATCAAGCTAACTGTTCTAGCTACGTTCCCTTATCAGAGGCGCCAGCGAGCTCTGCTACGTCCTTCCAAGCTCTTTAATGTCTTCGTAAATTTAACGACAGGTTGTAAGTTTCTCTTCCGTATTTCTGCGTCAGACAGTAAACTGCAGGTAGGAAGTAAAGTTACGAACAGGGAACCGAAGAAACGTCGGACCACAGCCGATTGCGTGGATTGGTCGCTTTACGGCGTTGTAACTAATTTGCAAAGAATTGAGAGAATCTCATTCTGTTGAAATCGCTGCTCCATGTCGAAACACGGACGCAGAAAATGAATGATCGCCTGTTGCTTCGTGCTTGATATTAACGAGCTCTTTGAATCAACGAGCAATTATTCTTATTAATAATAAAAAGACTAATGTGAAAGAGTCTCTCTCTCTCTCTCTCTCTCTCTCTCTCTCTCTCTCTCTCTCGCTCTCGCTCTCTCCTTCACAACATTTCATGGTTAGATCAAGATGGACGACGTTACTCACTCACCAGCAGCGTGTGAACCACACTGGAGTAATAACTCTTTCTTTTCTGCGAAGCCGCCCACAGCTCAGAGCGTTCACTTCCGTTCGCTGTTTTCTCAACACGCGCGTGTTTACGGAGTTTGCGTTTCGTGCGACGTGAGTGAGATGCGTCCTGGTGGCTCTCCAGCTGCTCGGCTTTCTTTCCAAACCCTCACATAGCTTATCACAACAACAACGAAAAAACACTTTATAGCTGAGCGAAACGCTCGCTGAGGCTCGATCGCGAGCCGATAATGAGCGCTTTAAATCGAGCGTCCAGAGCGGAGAGAGCTGGAGCGTGAACGAGGGGGAAAATCCGAGGAGAAACACGGCGAAGCTGGAGGACTGCTGGCAGGAGCGCCGACGTTTAGCAGATTTTAGGAAAGCTTTGTTTCCTCTCAGAAGTTTTCTTTCTCTGTACGTTTCTCTAAAATCTCATTTTGGTTTTATTTTAAACTAAAATTTGCTTGAAATTTTCTTTTCAAAGTTCCTTCTAAATTTTCAGCATTTTAAAGCTTATCTTTCCGGAGATAGAGTTTTTGCTTTTCTCTCAAAATCTGACGTCAATCGCCGTTAAAAACAGCGTTTCAGAAGAATTTGTCGCTGTGCGAAAAGAAAGGTTTTAAGTATTTGGACATTTTTCTATTTTTTAAACTTTTTTACAGAAATGTTCGATGTTGCTCTGAAAGAAAAGCAAAACTTTAAAATGACTCTTTACACTTTTCTTTTTATAAAAAAATATTTCTTTAAAAAAAAAAAAAAAAAAACCTGAAAAGTCAAAACCTCAAAATTTCCTCTCGCACATTTGGCAGGAAAAATGTAAAATATTTGATGTTACAATATTTTAAAAAAGTCTTTCAGACTTTGGACATTTTTAAGAGTTTAGGTTCTCTGTTCCCAGAGAAAAGAAAAGTTTTTATTACACTCTCACTCATTCTCTCTGAGACTCTGGAGAAATTTTTAAAAACGCACTCTAAAAAGTTCTTTTCTCACATTTTATTTTTGCGCTTTTCAGGAGAATCTTCCGTTTCCAGTTTGTAGGATAGTTCCTATGATGTTCTTTACAAAATCATGAAAAATTCATTCTTTATTTTTTTTTTTTAATGAAGATTTTCCAATTCTCCGACCCGCTCTTTCTCTCAGTGATTTTAGAAAGTTGCTCAAAAAAACGTTTAACTTTTTTAACTTTTTTTTTTTTTCTTAATTCTAAATTTGAAGATTTTCTTCAGCTTTACACTTTTTTCCTCTTTGGGAAAAATGATAAGAAAAAAGAGTTCTTATTTCTTTTCCAGGATTGTGGCTTTTTTTTTTTTTTTGTAGGAATACAGATGTTTATAGAAATTTCCTCTCGGGATTTAGTGAGCTCTGGAGCTCCGTATCCAGACGGATTTGTCCCAGTGGGGCGGTGACTCGGAGGTTTAGCGCCTGTCGGAGCAGGAATATAAATGTGCGTGGTAATAGGTGTGTGTAAATCAGGCCGGGTTTTTGATGGATGTGGCCCGTGAGTGGGGTCGAAGCTGCTTAAAGACTGATGGACTTCTCTTAACTGTCAAAACTCCACTCTGCTGAAAATGAGCTGCGGAGCGATCGCACCACCGGCGAATAAATCACCGCCGCAAACTCCCAAAATCCTGCAGCTACAACAACACTGCGGCAAATTCCTTTCTCCGGGAAGTGCAACAGCGAGGGTTAGAAGGGGATCGAGAAGCTTTCGGCTAAATCCACACACACACACACACACACACACGCACACACACACACAGTGCTGTGTAACAGGCCTGGCGTTATTTGGCACTAAATACGCAGCATTACCTCATCTTGTGAAAAAATATATGGAAGCAATTAAGCGTGATGACTGGCTCCCTGTCAGAATCACACACACGCTAGCAAATCGAAAACAAATCGATGTAAATGGCCACGTGTTCGCTTTTAATTTCTCTCTAATCACTCGGAATATGATGACGTACTTTTCTTTTCCATTCCAAAAAGAAGGGAGGAGTCATGAAGACGTAACGGCGACGTGGTCGACGCTGCGATCTCTGCGACACGGCGACGTAAAGACCCACGCGTTATTAAGAAATAAGATCAGTTCTGTGTTGCGTTAAAAAAGTTTCTGAATCACTACAATTAAAGATCTGCACTTTTGCTATAGCAACCACACTGGTATCGCTATAGCAACCGCTATTCTATAAAACAATTTTACCTTTTCACGCAAATTCCGAACGGTCGTCACGGTGACGGAATGATACCACAGGCTCTGTTTCCATGCACTTTAGTTGTGTGCCAGCGTCTACCTTTCATACGTAGCATTTACGTGTTTTTTTTAACCTGTTGCTATGGCGATATAATAGCAGACGCCTGAAAGCGATTCTTTCCTGCTTTTTCGGCTGAAACAGCGCTCACACCTAAAGCGAAAAACGAGTTCACTGAAGGAGAAAAGATCGCCCTGTGGGTCTTTTTTATAAAGGTTCTACTTGGTTCTAATAGAGTTCTAAGTGGAACCGTTTAACGGTTCTCCAAGACGAACACCTTGATAAGTATTTAGGCTGGTAGATGAAACAGATAACACACTGATAACGGAATATCCAGAAACTATTTCCTATCTTTAAACTCCAGACCTGCACAAGAAACAGTATCAGTTCTGAACTTTGTAGTAGAAATTGGTTCTGATCCGTTCTGGTTCCTACGTGACGCACTCGATGTCCAGATTTGGACGAATCTGTCGATTAAATTTATGGTAAAATGTGTAAAGCTCTTTACACAGTAACCGCTTCATAATCAAAACCTTGATCTTGGAGCGTCGGTCGTTTAGTGGTTAAGACGCTTTGCTAGTTTCCAGGAGGTTCTGAGATCAAATCCCGTGAACCCAGAACCGCTCTGCACTTGGACTGGATTCTTTCTCGCTCAGAGGATCTGCCAAACCAATAAAACGCCAATCTGCCGTAACAATAGACCCGTTTTTTTCCTAAAATCGGGAAGGAATTTTTTTTTTCTGTTTTACTGTAAATGGAGGAAAAACCAGCGAGTGAGAAGTAGAGAAATCCGAAATGGCCTACAGCATCGCCTCATTACTGATCCCCTTTCATATTTACTTCACTCAGCTTTGTAATCCACTCCAAATCGTAGCGCAGTGAAAGTGTTAAGCCTCGTTTGTCTTTTGGAAATGATGTGGAAATGTGAAAAAAAAACGCCACGGCTCAGGATAAGGGTCGGAATTTCACATGGCTGATTTACAAGAGCATTACTGGAGCACAGTCTGCCTCAACACGATGGCTTCTCGCTCAGTCCACCACTCACAGAAAGTGAGGGTTCGGTAACGGCAGAGCGGCAGACTTATCAGACAGATAACAGACTGAGTTCCTGTTGTCACTTACGTTATAGCAGCTATAAACAGTCGTTCCCTCGCCAGCCGCTCTTTATTCTCTCCCTTCAAGTTAATAAGACAAAAAAAAAATCGCAGCTTGTTACACGTTAGTGAGAAAACGCAAAGAAGCGTAAACTCCTCTGTCCTTAAGTCGGAAATCTTACAGCAGTTACAGCTTTAGCACTGGAGACTCCTTCCATAAACGTTACATTTACAGGAAACTTCGCCAGATCAACGATTTTTTTTAATCTATAAACGAGCCGTTGCTATGGAAACGATAAAGTATTAGAACGAGCGCATTAACATAAACCTGTGATTTGCAGCTGCACTACTGTCAGAGCTGCTGTTCTAGAAAATTAATCAACACCCGACGACCAATCACAATCCAGAGCAAACTCAAGAGCACTCTGGGAGAAAAAGAATATAATACGCTTCAGGCGATTCTTCAGGAAGAATCTGACAGGTTCTGGTAAGGAACTGGGAGGAAGGAAGAAATACGCTTGAACGTCTCTCAGAAAGCCAGACCTTCTCAAGAGCTCCAGTTTCTCCACGTCGGAATTCCACAACGTCATTTCGACATGGCAGCGCCTGTAGCGTTGCAGTGTTTGGGCGTGTCCCAAACCACACTTGCTTTTGAGGGTTTGTGAACGACTGTTTTCAGTCAGAATGCGTTTAAGTAATAAAATGGAGGTCCGGGACACGCCTGCTATCAAATCCACGATGATGATATTGACGTCAGAAAGTTGTACCGCATCCGTAATTCAGTTTACGCAGATAAATATCCGTGTCAGGATTTTGCTCAAGCATGGCCAAAGCCGTGAGCTCCATCGTCCACTGGCGTGCGTTTTTTTTTTATTATTATTATTATTATTATTATTCTTATAAAAGCCTGTGTAATGAGAGCAGAAGTAGACGAGGGTGATGAAATGCAGCGAGGTTATTCTGAGCAGCCAGCCAAAGCAATTACTCGCAGCAATCACCGAACGCAAGCACAAGCCAGAGGTGATTAAATTCAGTCCCGTTGTAATGGAGGCTCACGTTCAGGGGAGGGACACACCAAGTCAAACAGAGGACGTTTAAAACCGCTTAAACGCTCATTCGTTTGCGACCGTCGCCGTGTTTGTTGACTTTTAGTGAAAGCGTCTCTCAGGGGACGTGTTCTGATCGTGTTTACTGAATTTACAGCGGCATTGTGTTGACTTTTCCCAAACTCCCCCTCCTTCCCTCTCCAAACCCAGTTGCCATTATTGCGCTCTTCATTTCACACATACTTCCAGTTTTTTTTTTTTTCTTTCCCCGGGCCCCGGTTGGAAGGCCAGGAGAAATCACTGCCAACACTTCATTAGCTGAAATTTCACTAGCTATTTTCATTATACTGATTCCATTTTATTTTTAAGATCAACATAATGAAGATTAATCTGACGATCATCCTAATAGCGGTTCAAAATAAATGTTTTTACACCTGTCTCTGTTCATGTCGTAGCTGTTACACGAGTCCGTACTGTAATCTTAATGAAATTTGGAGACATATTTTAAACGTGATTAAGCATGAATTAAGCAATTCTTGTTTTTCCTTCTCAACACGTGGCCGGGTTCACGAAATTGAAACCCCTGTGTTTTTAACCCTACATGACACACGGACATTCCTTGCTGTAATGAATTAACGTGGAAGCAGTGTGAAAGGAAAGAGAAAAGTCCCACATGTGCAGCAAACTCGATTCCACAAAAGAAATTCAGTTCTGCAAAAACTTCCGAACTTGATCTGATGAATATTTCGTCACAGTGCACCGTGCAAAGCAAAGCAAAGATTTCTTTAAATTATGTATAATTTCGGGGTGGACAGGTCATAAATTCACCGGCTACTCCTTCAGACAGGACGAATGCTCCGCTGTTCTCGAAGCGTAGACGTCTTTCCAGCTAGCAAAGAATAGACTGTCATGTTTTGCTAGCTAGCAATGTTATCTGACCAATAGAAAGTAGTTCTTATCCAAACTGTAGCTGCAGTTTCAGCATCACGGTGTGTCACGTCACCAAAAAATATATATAAATACAATGGTGAGTGTAGAATTCTGTGATAGTTATTAAGATAAAAGTTTTGTGTAGCATCAAAAATTGCATTTTTTTCCCCTCTGGTTTGTTAATAAATGCAATAAATAAATATTCAGTGATCAGATATGAAGCTAATGAAAGAATATTGTAATAATTAATGCTGAAAAGGTAAAAATATAAAACTAGCCATTTCGAGAAACGTCCCGAACGCTAGAGTGCGTTTATACGATGTTAATCCTGGATAATATTTGTATTATCTCTAATGCACTGCAAGCGTAGTCTGAGAAATGGCTGCTGATTGGCTGATTATCTAACGAGCTGTTAGCTAGCTACTGTACAGGCTAAAATCATAAAGTTATCGTCCTTTCGATTACACTATCTACGTACGTAGTTTTCTTATGGAGCGTTACTCATTAGAATAATGTTTCTGGGTCAGTTATTATAGTTTAGTAGTTAATTTCCAAACTCGCTGGTCGCTGGTTCTCTTATTTCAGCTTTTCAAATTAAAGAAAAAGAAAAACAGCTACAACCCAAGTAACATAACGTTCAGGGATGCTGCATGCTTTGCGTCAGTCGTCATGGCAACGCGCCCAAAGCTCCTAAAACAGCGTTTAACTGCACTACACACTACACCAGGGCTGTTTCACTGAAGACACTGGAGGGACGTGCGGGTGAAAAGTCCGTTTACTGTATGGGTCACTACATCACAATAGCTTTATACCACTGCGGTCAGGTTCCTTTGTCTCCGCTCACAATGAGCACCAAACCCATAACCAGCACAAAAAAAACACCCCGGTGGCGTTTACGGTCTCCGTTGCTCTCTTGCAACCCCTCTGTTCTGTTCCGGGGTCAAAACGAGACGTTTAAAACTTTTACTGAAGATGAAACGATGCCTTTAATATGTAGAAACGTCTGCTAGTCTGCTATGTGTCGGATATTTAAATACACCAAGAAGTGTTTTATTCCGCTAATATTACAGCAATTTAACAACGATTACAATGTTTAATTTATTTAAGGACAGCATTGTACTTTTTATCCATTTATAGCTACATTTAATGTTGTTCACCAAACGTCCACCAAAACCAGAAACGTTATCGTTACTACAGTAACAGCGCATCCGCAGGGACAGATCAAAAACGTGCGTAGTTGATGATGTGGTGAAGTTTTCTGTAAATGTAACACTTTTGGAAGGAGTCTCCAGTGTCAGTGGTGAAGGTGTAACTGTAAGTTTTCCGACGTCTTCAGGACAGAGGAGTTTACGCTTCTTTGCAGTTTCTCGGTAACGTAACAAGCTGCGGATTTTTTGTCTTATTAACTTCAAGAGAGAGAAAAAAAAGCGGCAGGTGAAGGAACGAGTGTTTATAGCTGCTATAACGTAAGCGACAACAGGAACTGACTCGTTTCACAAACATTAAATTTTAAACATTAACTAAACATTAAATGGATAACTTCTGAGTAATCACTGTACTGCTATACGGATCATTTTTGTTTACAAAAAAATATCATTTTTTATTTTGCTGTAAAAAAACATGGTAAAAATATTCTTTTCTTAAAATAATTATATGTTTGAATTTTAAAGTATTGCTATTCTATAAAATCTTTAAATCTTTAGATGCCCCACGTCGACACTTTGCTAATGTAACCTTTCTCTCTCGTGGGTCACGTGATATGAGATTGACGTCTACGGTGACGTCTCTGACACGCCCTCGATGGTAATTAGTCTCTCTTTAAGGACAGAAATGAGCGCAGGGCCCTTTTCTAGCATCTCTGCCGCCGAAGGCGTGTCGGTGTGCGTAACAAAGGCAGATCCCCGGCTTTTAGAGTCATCCGGCCCCCATTAACTCACTGCTGCGCTTCCGTTTCACCGCCTTTGAGGTTTTCAGGCAGGACGTAGAGACGGGGGCCGAGTTCACGCTGAGTTGCAGCAATGCTCATTCTCTTTCAGTCATGCCTTTTTAGAAAAGGTCAAAATGAGGTCAATCCAATCAGGGCAGCGAGACTGTGGGCTTTGGATCAGAAATTTCACCTGCTAGATTCAGTGACGAAAGCAGGGTTGGGCTGAAACGCAAACAGAAAAACGAAACAGCCGTTTTAATCTCCGTGCACAAAACTGATTTGATTTAATGACGTTTTAAAAATCTTCAGAACTCGTCTTTGAAACAAATTAGTAGCTTTTTCAAGCTGCTAACAAACTGGCCATGTGCAGAGACACTGAGACTCTAATTATTCCAAGTTACATTCGCCAATTCCGTAAACACGCAACGCGCTGATCAAAAAGACCCAAAACCGACGAAGCAACAAACAAAACGAGTTCAAAAGTGCCTCGGCTCGAATAAAAAGGAGTGAGGAATCTAACGTGTAAGCACAGGATAAACCAGAGATTTGAGATTTCAAACTAAATCCACAAAAGTGTGTTTTACTTCGCCTTTATATTCTAACATCAAACAAAACCACTATTCATACACACGAAAAGAAATACACAACACTGTACTCATTACTTACTCTATTACTGTGCTGTACAGCATTTCAACACCGTGCCTTCTGGGTTTTTTTTGTTCCTTATTGGAAATGTTGAAAACTGACTCGATCGCTAACATATTTGAGCAATAAAACTGAAGTGGCCCCAACCAAATTTTCAGGTAAAGCCATCAGTGACAGCATTCATTTCATTTCTATTATTCAAGACCCCAGTCTCTGCCTCCTCTGGAATGCGAGAGATTTTCAATCAGGATGTAAAAACAGCTACCATCCATTCACGCTAACAATTTAGCAGAAGTGCCAACATGGCAGGCTTAGGAAAAAGTATAAATCAAAAAGACAGATGGAACGAGGATATTCGACACACGGCAGGGCCTCTATGATGAGAGAAAACAAGAACGAGAAGGACAGAGGAACGTATTTTGATTAAAATCTAAAAGTATCTCATGTTTAAGCTGACAAATTAGCAAGAATGCCTGTGAGCTAAACTTTGGAAAATGCATAAATCAGCTGAGTGTATTTAAGGCACAGAGGAAAGCGTGTTACAGAGGAACGACAAGAAAGACAGAGAGAGATAAATAGAGGGAGAGAGACATTTCACAGCCTTCAGTAATGCTCTAATCCAATGCTCTGTTAATAGACACAAAGTCATGTGTCCTCTCAGTTAGAACAACGGCGTTGTTGAAAGCGGATGATTGAAGGACAACAAGGACAACTGCCCCTCCTCAAACCACCCCAGAAACATTAAAAAAACTGCCTACACCCTGTTACACTCCTCAAAAACTACCCCAAACCCCCAACCACCTGAACGACATTAAAGCCCAGAAATACACGAAAGCTATCCAGAAACCCAGAATACCCCAAAGTCCTCCAAACTCCTCTACAACTACTTTGAAGCCTCCTGAATCTCCTCCCCAAACCTTAATCAAATCTGCAAAGAACTACACCAATCTCCCAAAACTCCACCCCATCTCCAAAAAAAATTCCAAACTTCCGAAACTCCATCCCGTCTCCAAAAAAAAAAAACATACAAACCTCCTAATCTCATCCAAACATCTTTAAATCTTTAAATCTTTATATAAAATCCCACCAAACTCCAAAAAATCACACCAACACTTTCCCAAACTTGTGATATTACCCCAAAACCCCCAGACCTTCTTCAACCTCATCAAAAAATGGAAAGAAAACTCCCAGATCACCACCATGTGACTCTTCAGACATCTTCATAACTCACCTAAAGCCCACTTAAAGCCTTTAGATGTCTTATGAATCCCTCCAAAACTTCAAGGAACCCTCTCCAACGTAGTCCAACGTGCTACCATCAGACCACTCAGAAACTACCTCAGAACCCCAATTCTAACAACCGCTGTCCCCAGACCTTTTTTGTTTTGTTTTGTTCCAACCCCCAGCTACCCTCCAACAACTCTCAAAACCCCAGGTAATAATCTCTCAAAACCTCCAAACTCCACCCAAACAACCCTCGAAAGAAACCACCCTGATGCTCTCCATCCTTATCCTCTATAAGTTGTCACTACCCCCATTACCTCCATCTGCCCCAGCTGTAATGCTACCTTGAGCGTGTCGACAGGCTGAGCCCTGAGTGCTGAGTTTCTTTTTTCATCATTGTACCTGCCACACACACACACACACACACACACACACACACACACACACACACACACACACACACACACATACTTTCAGTGTACATACCTCACCATCCTTACCCTCTACATTCTCCATTCTTAGCATGGTGACTTTGACATCATGAGAGAAAGGTCACTTGAACATGTTTCCAACAGCAAGAAAGGACAAATCTAATTAAATCCAATTAAACAAACTCAAACTCGATAATCATTAGAATGCTGTTGGGAAAAAAAACACGTAGTTTCATCATCTACAGTTTCTCTGGGTGTGAAATTTCTTGTTAGGTTCTGAAGTTTCAGGCTGGAGTTATATTTGGATTGTAATTGATTTGATTTGATGTGTTTGAAATTGCTTCTTTATTATCTGGCGCCTCAAAACTGCAGAAGATCCCCTCAGACCTCCTTCAGATTCATTCGAAAGATCACCAAAGATCGTTCAAACCTCCACATTCCATTCCTGGTGGAATCATACCTCTGGTTTCATCATCTGTAGTTTAGCTTGGTGTGAATTTCCACGTTAGGTTTGAAGTTTTTAGATGCTACCTTTTGGAGTTATATTTGGACTGTATCTGACATGATGTTGCTTCCTTGATATCTTCTCCCAAAACCTTTCCAAACTGCCCCACAAACTGTCTTTAAAACCTTAAACGTCTTTCTCTAATAACCTCAAAAAGCCTCAATCCTTCCAAACTCCACCCAAACCATGCAAAACCTCTTAAAACCATAAGTCTTCCCAAATTACCCCAAACCTCCTTCAAAACTCTGCTTGGTCTAGCAGTTGGAACCAAACCAGTCATTTCATCATCTGCAGTTCAGTTTGGTTTAAAGCTGCTACTTTTTGGAGTTATATTTTGATTATAAATGATTTGATGTTGCGTCCTTCTCACTTCAGCAAAAATTGTCCAAAAAAAAAAAGCCTTCAAAACTCTGCTCTGGTTTCATTCTCTACAATTTAAGTTGGTTCTAGCTTCTACTTTTTTGGAGATATATTTGGACTGTAATTGATTTGAAGTGTTTGACATCGCTTTCTTCTCATTTGCCCCCAAACTTTCCCAATCTACCCCCAAAAGCTGTCATTTAAAACCATCAAATCCCTTCCAAACTTCACCCAAAACCTTCTTAAACCATACCAAACCTTCCTCAATCCTCCTACAAAACTCCACCTGATCTAGCTGTTTGAATCAAACCTGTGTGGTTACCCGTGGATCATCTACAGTTTAACCTGGTTTGACATTTCCAGCTGCTGCTTTTTTTAGAATGTAACTGGTTCGACGTTGTTTCGTTCTTATCTGCCACCAGACTTTCCACAGATCATCCTTAACTCCTTC
>CM074932.1:701876-704376 GCA_037576815.1 Pangasius larnaudii
CCTTTTTGTATGTAAAATAATTTAAGGAGCATTTAAGGAGTCGGTAAAGCTGTGCTCTAAAAGATAATTAAAGGTACGTTACTAAAGGTACCGAAGATGCACCCTTGTTGAGGTCACCATGGCGACAAGGATGAGCACTGTTATTTCCGAGAGTGCAGGTTATTTAAGGTTTGTCCGCCGTCGTGTTTCATCTCCGTTCTCATGCGGTGAGCAGAATTATGGGATATGGGACACGTGGAAAATGAGGAAACCGGATGATGAGAGCATCACACTCGCTACCCAGAAGATGCTGCGTACGGACTGTGTGATTATCGTCGGTTAGAGAGGAAATCGGAGACACTCACAGCCACCGGATGGCGAGGCAGTGCTGCGACAGAGCCAGCGTGAGCAGCGTGACGGCGCACAGCCGAAACCACACAAACCCGCTCGTCATCCTGATCAGTTCGGTGCGTCTCGGGGCAGGAAGCTCGCGGCGAGGATCACAGGCCAGAGCCCATGACACGGACGGCTTCTCTATTTCTCTTTTCCTCCTTCTGTCTCTACTGCTGAAAGAGAGAAAAGAGAAATGTTCAGATGTTCGGATTCTGAGAAAGTAATAATATCTTTATAATTTTATTATATCAGTATCATATGATCAGAGTTTACACTGCACTGTTATCTCAAAAACTCAGTCCAGCCGTGTTTATCTCGTCTCGTGTGTATGATTATCAGTCTATGATTATTATTATTATAACTAAACTCCTCCCACTGATCATCATCCTCATAAAGTACCGTATAACCGATTATCAGCCTGTAATGAACTGATACAGCTTCAGTGATCTAACGTGAGAGATATCACCTCTGACTGGGCTCTCCACCTCCGAGGTGAAGACGTAAAGACGTAAAGACGTAAACGTGAGCTTCAAGCTGAGCTCCAAAACAAAATGCTGAGGGGAAGTTTGTGGAAATATTATCAAGAAAATGTCAAAGAACTGAGAACCACTGAAACCAATTCCACATTTAAATATTTAAATCCATATTTAAACGTAAGAGTTTCACTTCACGATATGCTGCAGCCTCTGAAAAAAGCATCAGGACGACGACAACCGTCTGAGTTTTCTTCAGTTTTTTTGCCCCAGATTCCTTTTTTTTTCTGTAACAGATTCAAGGCCACAACAAATACTGTATAAAAACTGCATTCTTCACTGATTTTATATTTCTTCACATTCTGACTAATGCTTTATTTATTTATTTACTTTAATCTTTGATTCAAACTGAATTTCAATCTTCAGCGTATTTAGTCATGTAGTAATTACGACAACAACAACAACAACAACAAACAGCAAACAACAACAACAGCAATAATGATCATTTTATAATGTCACTTCTGCACTTGTGATTTTTCATCTTTAAATATTTAAATTCTTATTTCAATTTTAGATGCATCATTCATGACACTGTTTAAAGACTGGATCGCATTGTTTCCTCGTTTGTTTGCTTTTGTATTTTTTTTCTGCACAACGAATATAATCCTAACGTCTGCCGAGTTTCACTGCAGTCGCTGGACACTTCAGAGTTTAGTGAATAATGCGCTTTAAGACGAATCACTGAACAATAACCTGGACATTACACACTCCGTACACACACTCCGTACACACACTCCGTACACACACTCCGTACACACACTCCTGTGGACGGTCCAGAGCCGGCTGTGTGGAGCTGGTCTGGGGATCTGAGGTTCAGCTTGTTATAAGAGACATTTATCACAGATTCGTCTCTAACTCGGGTTAAATACACAAATAAAGGAGCTCATTACACACTGACACACACATTTAGGTTTGGATTTACGGCCCACATCTAGACGTACTGTAAAAAAAAAAAAAAAAACAGGCATGAATGTCATTTTAATCAGTTTAGTATTTACAGTATTTACAGTGTTTATGGTTTCTAAATCTCTCTCTCTCTCTCTCTCCATGTAGGGACGGTGAATATCGCTCAGGGGTCCATGCACCATTCGTCCAGCACCGCTAGTCTGCACAAAACAGCTAAATTAATTACAAATGTACACTACACGCTTGCTAGTGCACTACATAGGGTGGATAAAAGTATTACAGAGTTACACAGGACACTACAGGGAGCTTAAGAATATATAAATAAACAAAAGGAGAAGCCGAAGCTGTAAATACGCCTCAATTCCCGTCACGTTTAGAGGGAAATTTCATAAAATGGCAGCTTTGTTCTGTATCATATATAACACACACTTCCAATATATATTTTTTATATCTATCTATCTATCTATATATTTGTAGCTAGATTTTTAGAGCTTGTAGTTGTATTTTTGTGTTACTTTGGGACATTTTGATAGCAGGAGCTGCAAGTTTCATTACACACGTACGATGACAGTAAAGACCTCAGACCTGGTTTCCTTTTAAACACTTCTAAAACAACATTTATTTATTTTTTAACTCTCATTACAGATGCAGCCAAAGCGCCGCATGCTGTAATACATTATAATAAACAG
>CM074932.1:709376-717243 GCA_037576815.1 Pangasius larnaudii
ATTGTGTATATAATTTACACATTAGTTATATACACATTAATTATATACACATTAATTATATACACATTAATTATATAATTGTGTAAATAATTGTATATAACTAATGTGTATATAATGTTAAAAGATGAAGTGTGTCGCTGTTTAGCTCTTTAATAACCGTGTAGAAAGACGTATCGTGGCCATGTCCCAGGACGCTGCCACGATTCATCAGGGTTAAAGTTGTGAAAGAAGGTTCAGAGAGAATGAAGAATCATTTGACACGTGAATCGGCTCCTCTGAGTCCTGACCTTAACCTCAGTGAAGGTCTTCAGGACGTGCTGGAGGAGACGTTCCACAGCGCTGCTCACCTCCTTCACTGCCAGCACGACATCCTGACCAACACCTGATGCACCGCCTGGTGGACGTGACATCACAACCTTTATTACCACCAGCGGAGGTGCCAGTTCATGTGCGAAAATGATTTTAACCCTGATGGGCAGTGGGTGATGTGTGTGTGATGTGTGTGTGATGTATAATGTGTGTGTAGTGTGAATGATGTGTGTGTAATGTATGTGTAACGTGTGTGTGATGTATGATGTGTGTGTAATGTGTATGATGTGTGTGTAATGTGTATGATGTGTGTGATGTATGTGTGATGTGTGTGTGATGTATGATGTGTGTGTAGTGTGTGTGTGATGTATGATGTGTGTGATGTGTGTATGATGTGTGTGTGTGATCTTTGATGTGTGTGTAGTGTGTGTGTGTGATGTATGATGTGTGTGTAGTGTGTGTGTGTGATGTATGATGTGTGTGTGTGATGTATGATGTGTGTGTGTGATGTATGATGTGTGTGTAGTGTGAATGATGTGTGTATGATGTGTGTGTAGTGTGTGTGTGTGATGTATGATGTGTGTGTAGTGTGTGTGTGTGATGTATGATGTGTGTGTAGTGTGTGTGATGTGTGTATATAGTGTAAGAAGTCCCTGAGCCACCAGGGGGCGCCGTAAGAAAGCTCTTGGTTGAGGGTTTTGCAGGGCGCCGCCTTGTGGTCTGCAACCTGAGAGGTATGATTCGTGTGTGTGTGTGTGTGTAACCACATTAGACACGTTTAATCCCCACACAGTTTTATTTTCTTGTCATTCTTTTAAAGACACAGCAGTGAAACACAAGACTACACCACCTGTGAGAAATATATAACAATTAAAATATTTTAAAAAATTATAATAGCGTTAAAAAAATGAAAATAGATCTGATTAAAAACTTTGCATCACTGAGGCGCGTGTGTTTGTTCACACACTCGGCACAGACAGCACTGATCATTTCTGATGAAACGTGTGTGTGATTGATGCTGGTGTTGCTCCTGTCTCTAGTCTAATGTAGTTTATCTTATTTTATTTTATTTTATTGATGTGATTCGGCTCTTAGCTGCATGTAAAGTGGATAAAACTCACTTTAAACTCCTCAGCGTGAGTTTGATGAGGTAGTGAAAGCGTCAGGACAAACCGTCCTCATTTCTCCTCTCGGCCAATTAATCAGTGCAGAGTTTATCTTCATCACGTGTAAAACTTTACAGACTGGAACAGTTCCACGTTAGTGTGTGCGTCTGATCTCTCATCGTGTTTCGGTAAACAGATTCCGCGCATATTTACTGAGTTCTGGTGCTGGTTTGTTTGTTGAAACGTTATAAGTAATAAATTAAAAAACCACTTCATGTTATAACGTTGTAGTAAAGTGATCACCTTCAGGTGGTGTGATGAAGCGCAGTCGCTGGCATCACGCCAGGTTGATTCATTTCCTTTAACAGCACGTCCTCGAG
The DNA here is from genome assembly GCA_037576815.1 of Pangasius larnaudii. NCBI lineage: Eukaryota > Metazoa > Chordata > Actinopteri > Siluriformes > Pangasiidae > Pangasius > Pangasius larnaudii. Next base: position 711,172 of record CM074932.1, read on the forward strand.
TGTTTTATTCCGCACCAATTTACCAACGACTACAATTTACTTATTAAAGAACGACATGTCAGTTTTTATCCGTTTATAGTTACGTTTAATGTTGTGGAATGTCGGTGAAAGAAGTTAGTTTGTGTTCTCACTTGCGTTATATACAGTTATACGCAGCTATAAACAGTCGTTCCTTCCGTTTAGAAACAGTGCTGGGACACGCCCCGTGACACGGCACGTGCACTTCGACTGATGTCCAACTTTAAAACGTTTACATTTGTGCATCTCTGCGTATTTTACTGAGTGTAGTACATTCTGGAAACGAGAGGCTCAGATATCAGCTCTGATGGAGTCGTCGTAGATCTGAGCTCTTAATCGCGTTCAAACTGCACACGTCACTTACACTATAGCAGCTATAATCACTCACTCCCTCACCAGCCTCTTTATTCTCTCTCTTCAAGTTAATAAGAGAATAAATCGCAGCTTGTTCCGCATGTTACTGAGAAACCGCAAAGAAGCGTAAACTCCTCCGTCCTGAAGACGTCGGAAAGCTTACAGTTACAGCTTCACCTCTGACACTGGAGACTCCTTCCATCAACGTTACATAAACATCTCCTTACAGATCCACCATTACACACGTTTTATAATCTGTTTATGATCAGCGGAGCGTCCGCTGTACACGTCCCTGTGAACCAGCTGTTGCTATGGAAACGATAGCGCATTAGAGCGAGCGCATTAATATAAACCTGCGCTACTGTCAGAGCTGCTGTTATAGAGAACTAATCAACACCTTCTGACCAATCAGAGCGCAGAACTCAGCAGCAGCGGGATTTAGAGTGACATCACAGTGAACTGAACGAGCTGCACTTCTCCTCTGAGCCGTGAACGTGAACACACACCTGCGTGAGCTCCACCTGCTTTACTTTCTCTAATTAAAGGGTGAGTTTTTCTTCAAATTATTCCACAGTGACTCCTCTGATATTCCCGTGTGCAGGTAAGATGACTGTTATTGTTTTTTATTCTGATTTTTGTTGCTATTTGTATGAAACTCTGTGAACGGAGCCGCATCTGTCCGTAGCTGCAGTTTTGGGTCTAACGCGGTGTGACGTCACTTCCGGCTACAGATCTTCAAAAGCAGACACGAGTATGATTGATTTCCTTGTTTAGGTTTGTGGACACGTTAATATTCAGTCCGAATACAAATCAGACCTCAGATTTTGATCCTGTCCTGACTTTTAGTTGTACGTTTTAGATAAAGTCATGCTGATGAAATCCGGAACAACTTTAGGCTATCTTACTTTAAAGCATGTAACAGTGATTCTTCTTCTTCTTCTTCTTCTTCTTCTTATTATTATTATTATTATTATTCACAGTTTTATCTTACAGGAGGCTGGTGTTAGTCGTGTCACATGAACCTCACGGCTCAAACACCGACATGATGCCCACAAAGTGTTTATAACGAGACGAGACCAAAACTAAAATAAACAAAATACAGATTTAAATGGATTATACGACACTCACGAACCACATTCCAGCATTAAGACAAAGTGTAAAGGGAGCGAGACGCTAATTTTAGTGTTTTTTTCTCTATAAAACATATTAAATATGATATTATTATTATTATTATTACAGTATTTTACAGTGCAGAATGTTTGTGTGGCAGAAACGTCACATGACCACAGAAGAGGAGGTGAAACTCTGTGTCTTTGGTGCTGAATTTAATAGAAGAAACATTTGAAGTGAAAATGAGTAAAATTTTCGGAACGATCGAATCTCCAGATCCTTCAAACATCACACGCGTTAGTGTTTTTCTCTCTACAGTGGTGTTTTATTTCTCAGTCAACTGCGTTTTTTTAATGTTCACGATATAAATTTCACTCAAAACCACCAGAAAGAGAATTTTACTAACCGACTTTATCACTTAGGTGCCAGTGCTGTAAGTGCTGTTAATCAGGAATACGGTGAAATCATGATATTTGTGATTTTTAAAAGGAAACAATAAAAAGGATTTAATTTGTTGTCGCAATTCTTTAACATTTTAAAAACTAAAACACGTTTACGCCAAATATTTAAATACAGCATCGTATACTGGGCCGTGAAGTACCTTTTAAAAGTTTATTAAATTTATATATTTTAAAAGCTTTTGAATCTTAATTAGGTTTAAAATTAGCGTGCAGTTTATAATCTATAACAAACATTTACGTTTTGTGTTTAAAAAAGAAACAGACGGGACGTGAAAATGTTTACGATTATTAAACGCAAACACATTCCGCTTTCAGGAGTTCGGACTTTTCTGTATTGTTTCATTCCGAGCTGTAACTTTATCGCTTGTGTTTACAGGACAGAACGGTTCTGACCGCCGCTTTGTGACGGAGCGACGCCGCCCCCTAGTGACGGGTGAATCCGCGCATTCCTGCACATTTTTGTGAGAAACGTGTTTCTGTTAAGCGACTAGCGTTAACCCTGCGTTCACACTCGCGAGTGACGGCGCGTTCATTTTCCACATACATTATCGACACAGAGCTGCGATTTCAGCCACATTTAAACTGATTTTCTCATTTCTACACAAATTCGTTAAGCGACAAAACCAAACGATCGTCTCGGATGATTCCTCAGACGAATCCTACGGAGCGCGAGGGCCGACGTTTCTTCAGTTCCCCGCTCGCTACCTGCAATTAGTTCCTGCGAAACAGGTTTCATGCCTGGTTTCTTCTCCTCCTGTCACGTTAAACGTGTAGAGAGACGTCATGAGGGAAAATAAAGCGTGGAAGGAAGCCGCAGAGACGGCGGGTGTCTCTGCAGAGCGCACGTAGCTACTAAAGTTAGCTCGCTCTGCTAATCTGCTCTGAGAACGAAGCCGAGCGCGTAACACGGAAATCACACACACACACACACACACACACACTGCGATTAGTGCGCTATTCAGTATTTAGTTAGCTTTAGAAGCGATATAGAGCCACTACTGTTTCTTACAGGCCACGCCCACAAGCGGCGCGAGTGACTCGTCACCTGTTCGTGTGAACGCAGGATTAAGTGCGAGATCTTAAACACTGGAATGTGTAACTGATACAAAGTCTTTACACTGAACAGTATAACAGCGTGAGTAAGTGCTAATAATCAGCTCTCTCCCTGCTGTGTGTGTGTGTGTGTGTGTGTGTGTGTGTGTGTGTGTGTGTGTGTGAAAATGCGTTAGTGTTATCACTGACATCTTTTTAGAGGTGATGGATGGACAGCAGGATCCGTTCGAATTCACTTCACGTCATCTAGATGTGAATCTTTTGTTCCTTGTCGGATAAAATTCTGTTCATCGTCTCCTCCCTTGACTTTTTTTCCCATGATGCTTTTGGGCGAAGGTGAGCGAGTGTTCCTGTAGTGCTGAAGTAGATGAAGTGCTAGGAAGGTTTTAAGGACTGTAGTGCACTTTCGCTTTGCTTTTAGCAAGTCTGACATCATCACGCCATGCCGGTCCGAGCTACAGCGTGAGGAACCAGGCCGAATGTCCTTCAGGGACGTAATCCAGAAGACGTCCAAAAATAATTTCTGAGATTTATCAGTACTTTAAAAACACAGGCCGCTGATGAGCGAGCCAGTGGAGATGATCTGAGTCTCTATGCTCTGAAACATCTGTTTGTGGAACCAGAAGAACCCTCTCAGTCACGTTTCTTACTCCTGCCTCCTCGTGATCCTGACCCTGTCCTCACGCTGCCTCTGCATGGAGAAGGTTCAGGAGGTGCGTCTGCGCTCTGGGTGAGGACTAGTCCACACTGCAGAAGTGCTGAAGAGGCTGAGGAGTTGGAGGTGGAATCCTCGTTAGACACGGCTCGGTGTTTCAGCCTCAGCTTGTGCGGTAACGCTGTGGTTTTAACAGTTCCTCCGTTCTGACCAGAGTGCGAGCTCTGACCGGTTTCTGAGGATGAAGAAGATGGAGACTCGTCATCAGTGGACGCTTCTTTGTCTGAGCTGTGAGGATCTCCGTCGCTCGAGGACGTGTCCTTACTCAACGACGAGAACCTGTCATCTCTCAGATCGCCTTCGCAGGTTAGTGCTGATGGTTCAGTGAGGTAGATGTTCTGGTGCTGGGGATCAGCTTCATCTAGGAGATGTTGGTCTTGAAGGGTGTAGTGAACATCTGCTTTAGTTTTGGCGTCATCGTAATTCGGCACGTCCAGCGATCCGCTCGCGAGCTGCTGAGCCACTTCTGAGAGAGTCTCTAAAGCGTACGCTCTTGGTGGGCCACCACTTCCTGTTTGCTTTGGATCTGCTTGGTTCTGCGTGACGTACGAGCCGCTGCTGTAGAGAATCACGCTCCTCTGGTTAGAAGCAGGCTGATGAGAACCGTGATGTTCTTGCACGTTGCCGTGGTGGTTCTGCACTTGACCGTGATGTCGGCTCGCGACGCCGTTGATGACGCCTGCGCTTTCTCGCTTCATATCGTACGTCGCCGGTTCAGGACAGTCCATAGACGATCCGTCTGAGAAATCGGACAGAGATCCTCGGGAGGGATATTTGGGTAACGACGCTTGACCTTCACTCTGAGTAATTTGCTCCGTCTCCGACGAGTCCGAGTTCATCAGGACGTGAGCGCTCGGGAGCTGCGGATTCTCAGAAGTGCGCTTGTTTTCAGCAGCGGTGCTGATTTGTTGTGTTTTCTCCATGTAGGACGCGGCGCTGATGAGCCCGAACCTGAGCTTCAGCTGCAGAAGCTCCATCTTCAAGCGAAGGTTCTCCTCATTGAGGGCCATCACCCGGTTCTCCAGCACCATGTCGTTGAGTCTGCGTTTCTCCCGCGAGCGCTTGGCTGCTTCGTTGTTCTTGCGGCGTTTTTCCCAGTACGACGCGTCTTTGTTTTCCTCAGAAATGAACTCGCGCTTGCGTCTGCAGTTCACGTTGGGTTTCGGTTTGCCGACTCGGCCTTGGCGAGCGTTGCTGACGATTCCACTGTTCTCACTTCCTACATTCGGAATCACATCCAGTGCTTCCGAGTCTGCGCTGGGGGTTTGGACGGGATGATTTCGACTTTCCATTGTGCTCTTGTGTTAGCTGTTCTTTGTGACATTGAAGACAGGATACGACCTGAAGAAGCTCTAACGAGCAAACAACCGATAATCAGTTAGACATCATATAACCTTCACCTTTACAATCACAGTATAATTCCTGTTAAATCATCATCACTGTGGAGATTAGCCAGCACCGGGCAGCTAGCTAGCATTCTTAGCTCACTCTTTGCTAAGAAAATTATGAGCTGGTCTACGTGGACTTGTATCTAAGCTGTGAAGCTGGTGAGTGACGTGGAGCGACAACATGGAGGTAGAACTGTGAAGCGTAATGAAAGCTCAGAAGTGAAGACGTAACATGGACACATACCAAGCTGTTCTCTGGTTCTCTGACGTTCTGCGCAGGGGAACGCGGTGCTGGTGGTTTTCCTGTTTGTACGCTCAGACGTCCATCCTGACCAGGAGGAGTTCAACAACATTCAACTTTTTAGGAGCTGATTTGGGATTTGAGAGATGATTTCAGTTTGTTGAAGCAGCTGATCCACAAGATCCTGATAAATGCACAGAGAAGAAAAAATATTTTTAATGTTTCGTCACTTTAACTGCAATTAATATACTTTTTTAAAGCAGCTTACAGAGTGTTTATCACAGTAGAAAACAGGAAGCTGGACCACTGCACAGCCCCTCCAGAATTTCATGATTTTGATTGCTTGATTTTTTTTCTAAATTCTGAAAACTCCACAATATTCGGAGAAGCTCACAATTTTTCAGAATTACCACTGATTTGAGCCAAGAAGCGTCATGTGACATCACAACACACATTCAGCCAAAGCCCTCTTCGGTTCACGTGCGCTGAACATGAGTACAGCGAAAAGGTCCAACAAACATCACAGCGAAAGTCCACACAAAACTATTCCATGCAATTCAAGTAGTTTTCCGCAAAAAAAAACCCAAAACAAACAAACAAACTCAAAAAGCTGCAGCAAAATCAGGCATTTTTCAAAAAAACTCCGGACTGACTGCGACGCTGTTGACACACAGTTCTGTGTAAAAGTCTCAGTCACATGTACAGAAACGCTGTAGAGCAAAGACGCCTTCA
>CM074932.1:719462-729517 GCA_037576815.1 Pangasius larnaudii
CTGTAACATCACGACCATCAGGAAGAGGAGTTACTGTAACATCACGACCATCAGGAAGAGGAGTTACTGTAACATCAGGACCATCAGGAAGAGGAGTTACTGTAACATCACGACCACCAGGAAGAGGAGTTACTGTAACATCACGACCATCAGGAAGCAGAGTTACTGTAACATCACGACCATCAGAAAGAGGTCCTGAAGATGTCAAAAACTTTACAGCTTCACCTCTGACTGTTACAAAGCGCTGACGCTGGAGACTCCTTCCATAAATATTACATTTACAGAAAATTTTACCAGATCGAGTGTTTTTTTTTAAATGACGCTACTGTCAGAGCTGCTGTTATAGAAAATTACTCAACACCAACCGCCACACTGGACCTTTCTGTCTGTGAGTGTGTAGCTAATGTTAAAATTGATTGGATTTAGCTGTCCGGATCAGTTAGTGCAGGTTTTTGATCAGACGTTTAAAAAGACTTTCAGCACATGAGGACTCGTTCAGCGTGAGCCGACCCTCGCTGCTCGCTTGTGTATTCACGTTAATCGAATCAACTCTAACTGCATTTTCAAATGAGTGACACAAGGTCCAGAGTGACCTCGCATGACCTTCACTTCAGAGCAAAAACACACTCGTGTGTCACATGTTTAAATTATTACGCCTAGAGTTTGGAAACTTAAGCATTTCAGACTAATGAAGAACAATCTTTCTGAGGCACGTCTCAGAATCGAGGGTTATAGTTAGTATTTAGACCTAATATTCTCGTTGATACGTGGAGCAATTTCACACACACACACACACACACACACACACACACACACACACACACACACACACACAGGCTATGTCGCCTGACCTCTGCTCTCTTGATAACTTTTACAACCAGAGGTTAATCTCACTGGATGTGAGAAACAAGAACTGAGTTCGACTTTCCAGCCAAAAGCGATGGGAAAGCAAACAAACGCATTGTCCCGCTGCAAGCTCCGCCCACAACATCGTGTTTACACACCGCGCAGACGTGAACGCAATCTCAAACATCGGCTTCTCTCGGAATCAAACCTTCCCGCAGAGAGGGATTCTTCATTCTAGATGAAAAAACAGGTCTATAGGTCGATAGCGGGAACAAAAATACAGCGTACGCAATTTCCTCCTTTAGTTTCCTGAGGAATGTAATTGATGTGTGAGGTTTAGTGTAAGTTTCTGAAGTCACAGTGCGACTTCCTGTCATCTGTCTAACGCTAAACTTCACCGTGTAGCTGAATGGTATTTACAGAGTCACTATCAGAGTCACTTTTGCTGTAGGGCTGTGCCCCGTCGTATCGTCCGTGATACGGTTCAGTTCCTCCCCATGATAAGAATTTCTCATTCCGCGATATCGACGATGTAGCTGAAGACGTTTTTACGTGCATCTCACACGTAGAACGAGATCCAGCATGACGGAAGGCGCCGTTCCAACCCTAAACGAGAAAGAAGAATTAATCCCAAAAAAACGAGCTTCCTCCGTAATACGGAAGTAGTTCAGATCCAGAAGATCAGACGTGAATCAGACGTCTCTCAAGTTCTGTGCGCTGATGTGACTTATGGCCAAAAAGATCATGTTGAATGTTATTATTTTCATAACGTCATTTATATCATTACTGCAAAAAAATGCCATGAAATATTGTGATATAGTTTTAAGTCTCTTTCGCTCATCCTTTAATTTTCCTGTGAAATCTCTTCTTCACTCGTTCACTACAGACTTCACTACGGACAATGTCACATAAACTATTTGGCTGTTACAAATTACCTGGCGACTGACGCCACAAACATACTGAACTAACGCACACGTCGGGATCCATCCTGACAAGAAGGAGTCTCCAGTGTCAGCGCTGTGTGACAGTCAGAGGTGAAGCTGTAACGTTAAGTTCTCCGACGTCTTCAGGACAGAGGAGTTTACGCTTCTTTGCGGTTTCTCGCTAACGTGCGTAACAAGCTGTGTTTTTTTTTATCTTATTAACTTGAAGAGAGAGAATAAAGAGACGCTGGTGAGGGAACGACTGTTTATAGCTGCTATAACGTAAGCGACAACAGGAAATAACTTGTTTTTGGCTAAAAAGTATGATGTTCTTTAATAAATAAAAAAATTTTACTCGTCGGCAAATTGCTGGTAAGAGAGGAATAAAACGTGTGTGTGCTGTTCTAGGAAAATTATTCAGTTGTTTATTTCATGCTGTGACTGTGGAGCTGTAAATATATAAAGATCTGGGCCTGTGTTTATAAAATCGTATCGTATCCGTGTCGTGTATCATCGCATCGATACAGATGTAAAGATGATCCACTCCTCAGTTCTGTTACGAAGGCCCTGTTTTGAACGTGAACTTGGACAGAGGCGAGAAAATAACACCCACACGCGTCCCCGCGAAGAAAGCGAGAAACATCCAGTGACGGTGAACTGCGAACGGCCCAAACCTGTTTACCGGGTCACGAGGGGCCGAAGATGAACCCGAAGCACGATGAAGCGTCTGCGCTGCCGTTTTAACACACAGGCTCTCAATTCCTGCCCGCTTTGAACCACCAGCCGAACACACACACACACACACACACACACACACACACACAAAACTTGGGCCAGTTCACAGGGGGCAAAGCAAGCCAGCACGCCTTACAGAGCCGAAATGACTCACGGAAAGAAAACACACGTCGTCCAAGTGTGCTGGAAAATTTCTGCCTCGATTCAGAAAATCAGTTCAGTAATTATTGCTCATTTTATAATGGGGGTCTCTCTGTGTGTGTGTGTGTGTGTGTGTGTGTGTGTGTGTTTTAATGCAGTTATGTTTTCTTAAACGAATCACCTTCACGGTTTATATTTTGCGATGATCTTTTCTCTTTTTATCTGAAGCATCATCAGACCCCCAGATGCTCGATTTACTCTGCCACGTATCTCAAAGCCACACACACTGTTTACTCAGAGCACCGTGGAGGTTTAAAGTGAACACACACTCGCTCTCGTCGCTCCGTGTGGTTTTCCTCCTGCCTCAGAAATAAGAAACGTGTTTCGGCTCAGTAAGGAAAATGCATCTCTTTTATTTTAGGGATTAAATTTCATCGGTGTCCTGAAATTCTTCTGATTCATCATTTAACAAGTTTGAGTTTCCAGCAAACATTCATTAAAACTTCAAAACTATTTTAAGATTTAATTATCATGGTAAGCGGCCATTAAGGGCCTTTTTTCCCGAAAATTTATTGAAAGTATACTGAAACACACTGAAAAATTTTAATGAACTCAAAATATTTTCCATTTACTGTAACAGGAAGTGAGGATGCTGCATCAGTGTTTTTTCCTAATGTAAGACAGTGGAAGGGGGCGGAGCTTCCAGGGGGGTCAGTTAATATCAGAGAGTTCAAAACACCAACTGTCAATCATTCCAGATTCATATGCTGATTGGCTGATCTGCCATTCTGAAAAAAAAAAAATAGATTTAGCGTATTTCTGAGTGATAACTCATAGCAGGCAACTCTGACGTAAAAATGCAGAGCTCCTACGCAAGACATGTGAAAGTTTATGGGACTTGTGAAGATCCAAATGTTTCTGACATCTTTGGATTTTTTTTTTTTATAAATTCACAAGGACTCAATTATGTGTTTTGTTAACTGAATAATGCAAAAAAACTGAGCTCATATTAGGATTTGTGAGATATGCTGGAAACTAATATGTTATTTTTTTTCTTTGGTAAGAAACACATGATCCATCATCTTCCTGAGACAGTAACGTGTCGAACCTGGAGCCTCACACCACAGAGGAGAAAGTTTACACTCGAGGCTTACGGGTCACACACACACAGAGCTCTCGACCCTGAGCTTTACCTCGCGTCTGCGCAGGTGGTTCAGCGAGCAGGTGAGCAGGAGAGCAGGTGTCTGATGTGTCTGATGTGTGTGAGGGTCAGGGTTTCAGCCTCATCTCAGGTGGAAGCCGGTTTTGTGCGTGATGTAAAGTAAAAGATAAATTCCTTAATTAAAAAAAAAGGTGAGTTGGTCAGAACGGTGCCATGTTGTAAGGATCAGGGTTCAAGGCTGTGCTCAGGTGGAGCATCAGTGACAAACAGTGAAGCTTTTACATTATAATTAGCCATGTGTGTAGGTGAGGTGATGTGAAGTAAAGATTAATGTTTTAAAGCGAAAAGGCTGCCGATACCTCTGTAGGCAGGTGATCAGTGTCCCCCTTGTGAGGTTCAAGGTTTGAGGCTCAGCTTGGGTTGAACTGCGATCATTAAAAGCTGATGTTTTTCATTGTCCTCACTTGTGTTTGTATGTGAGGTGGAGTAGAAGATAACCCTTTAAAAAAAACCATGTGTTCTGTAAGCAGTAGTGGCTCAGTGTGCAGGTGTGTAACTGTGTCGGTGTTTCTGTGTGAGGTTTATGGTTCAAGCCTCACTTCAGGTGGTTCCATGCTGCCTGTAAGGTAGTCAAGTTGTTTATTCTTTAAAGGTAAACCTTTAAAAAACAAAACAAAACAAAGCAAACTTCTCTACAGGTGCCAGTGGCTCAGTGTGCAGTTGGTGCCATCATCACGCTGTGAGGAACTTGGTTCATGTCTCAGTGCAGGTGGAGCCTTAATGAATATATGGTAAGGTTTTACAGCGTAGTCATGCATGTGTGTACGCGAGTAAAATAAAAGATAAATGTCTAAAAAAAGCAGCTCTGTCTGAAGGTGCTGGTGGCTCAGGTGTCTAAGGGTGAGTCCCTCTGCGGTGTACGCCGCACAGGATCGAGACCGCCTGCGGGCGAGCTGAAGGTGCTGGAGCTGGGTGGGGCACTAAATCTGGCAAAGTGAGAGAAAGAGAGTGAAAGCCAGTATGTCCCACCTGGGGCTCCTGGAGAGGGGGAAGGAGGGGTTATGCTGCTCTGGGCCATTTCCTGTTTATATATATATACACACACACACATATATATATTTTTTTTTTTTGCTATTGCTTGCGCTACATATATATTTTTCCTTCTTTCTATATATTTTTATTTAACACACTGTTATGTCTTTCTCTACAATATTACACTATAGTAGTTTACTTAATTTCATTTAGCTTTACATGTATACTATACATTAATAAAAAAATTACATTTTAGCCTGATTATGGCATAAACCCTGGGTTTTATTCCTGCAGTCTCCAGCTGGGACACAAACCCTGAGTCTCAGCATCACACACATCTCCTGAACCATTAGCACTGACAGGGAACAAGGGTTTCTTTTCCTTTAGTGTATTTATCTTATTATCTGTCCTGATGTTTAGGGGAAAAAAAACAAAGCCGGAGTTGAACTGGTGATGTTAGTTACAAGAGGCAGGAGCGTTGCCAAAGAGCCACTGAGCCTCGGAGAGCAGCAGCTGCTTTAAAAGAGTTTATCCTGAATATACAGCCTGCAGACTGACCCTATACAACTTCCTTATATCTGAGCCACCTGAACACTGCTCTGGGGGGGGTGTGTGTGTGTGTGTGTGTGTGTGTGTGTGTGTGTGTGTGTGTGTGTGTGTGTGTGTGTGTGATGTTCGTGGGTCAAGCCTCTGCGCAGGGCCTTCAATGTGTAAAAGGTAAGGTTCCTTCTGTATAAACACTCATTAGTGTGTGTAGAGGATTAACACCTTTTTTTTTCTGACTTTTGCTTTTTTTCTGCACTTCCCTAAACCCTAAACTTCCAGACTTCACTGCACCATTAGATCATTTATCATTTATGGAAGGAGTCTCCAGTGTCAGTGCTCTGTAACAGTCAGAGGTAAAGCTGTAGCTTTCTTCAGGACACAGGAATTTATAAATATATTGCTGTGGTATACGCAGAATAAAACACTTAGATATTTCTTCCTAAACACATAAACACTGTCAACTTTTGACCCTGAAGATTCCAAAGGATCACAGAAGGATTACATTTCCATCGAATGTCCTGTTTTATTGAAAACGAAGGTTTTTTTTTTGTCATTTATTAAGGAAGCCGCAGGCTTTGACATGAGAACAGCGGGTGCTCTTCTACAGTGGACCGTTTATGATTAAAGCCACTTTCATGTTGGTTAAACATACACATACACACACACACACACACACACACACACACACACACACACACACACACACACACAGAGAGCACTCAAGTGAATTTTATTTGCTTTTCATCTGAATGTTAGACTCGTTCGTCATCATTGTAGCCAGTGTTTTGGACTCACGTTACAACAAATATACAGAATATAGAGTCCAATTTTTACCGTAGTTATATAGATAGACTTTATTGATCCCATGAGGGAAATTCTTAAATGCTATACTATAAGCAGTGGTTATGCAGGACATGTTTAACAATAAGAAGAAGAAGAAAAAGAAGAAAAGGAAAATGTGAAAACAGTATAAATCTATAAATATGACTAATACAGAAAGCAAACAATGTGGACCATCATTCGCCATTTCAGATGTTGTTCAGGCGGCTTTGTGTCTTCAAAGGTCTCTGTTATTGCAGTACAAACAGAGCAGGAATGAGTGTGTGACATCAAAAGCCCAGCAGTGTGTGTGTTTGTGTGTGTGTGTGTGTGTGTGTGTGTGTGTGATGGAGAGGCTTCTGCTGACTGATTGTTTGAACTGAGAGGAAATACATCATTACAGCTGCAGTAAATACGCTCCTTCTCCGTTTACTTGAGCTGCGACGCCGCCGCCTTTCTTTTGAAATTGCTTGAATTTTATCGAGGCATTTAATCAAATAAACAGGCCACAAAGAGACGCCTCGTAAATAGATTGTCTAACTTTCAAACGCCTAAACATAAATGTTTATTATTTTCGGAGGAAGTTGTGCATGATGATTTTTTTTTTTTTTTAAAGCATGAAGTGAAAATGGTCCATCTGATTGCTTTGTTTGCATTACACATAATTCTGATCTCTCATTAGTCTATCGTTTGTTATTAAGGATAAAAAGTTGGCTGGAGTTGTGAGTCTGGTGTTTGTGTGTGTGTGTGTGTGTGTGTGTGTGTGTGTGCTCAGTTGTGAAAACACACCCGAGGAGAATCCTTCTCAGCAGGAGCGGCCAGTTCCGAGGCCACTGAGCTGCTGGTCTTCTGAGGGTGCCATTTGTTTCGGAGCACTTCTCCATCTCTCAGGCCTCGGGTTCCTTTCATGTAGCAGATGGGAGGCGCTTGTCTAAACATTTCCTGTCGACTTCAATGGCTTCGGGGACACAGGTGACTCGACCCAGGGTACGGAGAACACGGTCCTGTCCGGCGTCGGTCACTCCGAGGTCACACCGCTGTAGCGACATTAACACGCTGCGTACAATCGGCCAATCAGAATATTAAAAATAACTTCAGTGGTTTTTGTGCGTGTGTGAGATTGTAAATGTGCTGCTCATCTGTTTTTTTTCTGCCTTTACATCTTCTGTTTTTAGTAACCATCTTTCATCCACCATCTGTGCTTGAGGTTCCAGACTAGCAGAAAGTTGTGGATCCACTCCTAGAAAAATAATTTCCTACATGGGTTCGAAATGTTACTTCCTCTGACGGGCAAACACGCTGGTTCTCCATAAATCAGATGGACAAACAAAAGAACCTGAGGTGTGTTCTACATGTACTAAAAGTGTATTCAATTCAATCCAGTTTTATCTGTGTAGCACTTTTAACAGCGGACATGGTCAGAAAGCAGCTTTAAAGGAAAATATAAAATCAGGATGTAAATTTTAAATGTATGAATTTATCCCTAATGATTGAGTCAGAGGTGACGGTGGTGAGGAAAAACTCCCTGAGACGATGTGAGGAAGAAACCTTGAGAGGAACCAGACTGAAAAGGGAACCCGTCCTCATCTGGGTGTAACGGATAGCGCGATTATAAATCATTCCCTCTATAACTGCGTACTACACGGAAACATAGTGCAGTTGTGTAACCAGGAGCTTCATCACAGTTTTCACCGGAAGTCTGTTTTGTTGAAGTTATCAGCTGTAACTGTGTAAACAGAAAAGTGTAGACCATTGAATCCGTCCAAGTTTGTTGGTGATGAGAGAACGTACGCTTTTACGTAACGGTTCTAAGCGTTAGTTTGGTTAGTTAGATATTTAGTGACAGGTGTGTTTTAGTATTTCTACCTACCTGTTTATTCGTAATGCAGGTAGAACCGTATAACATCAAGGGTGTAGAAATTTAACAGAAACGTTTCCTTTATTCGTTTTGTCTCATTTCAGTTCTGTCACAGTTTGAAAAAAAAGGCTCAGAAGGTCTCCGGGACACATCTCATTTTCTCTCTGGAGAAATTCTCTCTCTCTCTCTCTCTCTCTCTCTCTCTCTCACACACACACACACACACACACACACACACACACACACACACACACACGTTCCACAATGCAGCGTTTCTCTGGTGCCGTGTTTGATCTTGCCACTTGCGAATGATAAAATAGGTGGGAGAAACAAGGAAGTGTAAGACGTGAAACAATGGAGTCTTGTTCCTGAGTCAGCATGAAACATGGGTGAAAAATTAAACTGCAGTCCAGCAAGAGGGCCAAATTCTGTACAGTCTTCTGTCTCTCTCTCTCTCTGTGTGTGTGTGTGTGTGTATCCATGTTCTTGAACATTTTTGATTGCTTCCTGAATAACAAGATCAAAGCAGTGGTCATCTGGTGAGGGGACGTTTGAGAAGGTGGATACAGATGAGATCCATTCCTTATCGTCGTCCTGGGACGTGTCCTTCTGTGTGAGATGAAGCGTTTTCCAGAGTAAACATGTAGAAATCAAAATGGCTTCCAGACTGAACGTGTCGTTAATTTAATTAGCCACAATCGGAACCGGATATTGAAGTATCTTTTGCTCTGAGAACGTCATCAGGTCGTGTGAGAGATGCAGAGTAAGAAGATCTCGAGGTCTTGGTGAAACTGTTAGAGTCGCAGCGTTAAATCGCGCCCGAGACGTCAGGAATGCTCAACACTCTGTGGGAGGTAAAGGCTCGGGCCTGGCGGGGAACACGCTAATGCCGTGTAGCTTTAAGGGGCACAAAGTGACCACAGGACGGAACAATAGATAAATTGTGCCACCACATCTGTTTTCGATCGATACGCCTGGGCCAGGATTAGAGAAAAGAAATCAGAACTCGGTTATGAAGAGCTGAAAGCCAATCCGCACGGAGGAGGGGGTTAAAGCCGACAGGGCCGTAACTCAATCACTCCAAATCACTCCGGAATCACTGCGACTCACAAGGTAAATCCCGCGCAGAGCCGAGCCTCGTCCAAACCCGACACTGCTTCTCCAAAGGAGCCCAATTAATCAGCGGCACACGTTCCTAATACGCTTGAAGTGAAGAGGCCCGAAAAATACGCAATTATTCTAGGAATTCTACCGTAATCTCCCGGGGGTTACGCACCTTTCTGTTCAAATACGCTGCACAAAGAAAGAGAAAAAATAAAGAACGGTGGGAAGAGAGAAAGAAAAAAGTTGGGAGAGAGAAACAGAGAGAGAGAGAGAGAATGAAACAATGTAAGAAAGCCATGCTAATTCCAAAGGAGACCGTTTCAAAGGAAGAAAGAAAAAAAGAAAGAAAGAAAGAAAGAAAGAAAGGAGGGCAGAGAAAGAGTGAGTGAGACAACAAAGAAAGCCATGCTAAGTCAAAGGAGACCGGCTTAAAAGAAAGTAAGAAAGAGAGACAGAAAGAAAGAAAATAAAACAAAAAACAAAAGAAAGAAAGAAAAAGAAAAAGAGAGAAATAAGGGGGAAGAGAGAAACAAAGTAAGAAAGAAAGCCATGCTAAGCCAAAAGAGGCTGCTTTAAAAGAAAGACAAAAAGAAAGAAAGAGAAAAAGAAAAAGAAGGCAAGAACGAAAGAAAGTCATGCGAGTCCTGAGAGAGAGAGAGAGAGAGAGAGAGAGAGAGAGAGAGAGAGAGAGAGAGAGAGCGTTTGGGTTAAAGTGATTTGGTGTGTGTTACAGATCGGATCTTGGCGATGAGGTCGTTTTACTCGCCGTGAACATGAAAGTGCTTGGCTCTCTCTCTCTCTCTGTGTGTGTGTCTGTGTGTGTGTGTGTGTGTGTCTGTGTGTGTGTGTGTGTGTGTGTGTGTGTGTGTGTGTGTGTGTGTGTGTGTGT
>CM074932.1:729617-747117 GCA_037576815.1 Pangasius larnaudii
AAAGCAGTCTGGTCTGGTTTTATTTGTTAGCAAAGTTGTCACCCTGTGGTTCCAACATTTAAAAACAATAAAATCAAATTACAGTCTTTAAGACTTGTTCGGTTGTTCCTCTGAGAGAACCCTTAAAAGCAGCTAAACTAATAAAGGAGATGTTTCTGCTTACTTCTACAACAAAAAATGAAAATCAGAAAAACATTACAGGAACGTTTATAACTCATAATGCTCTAGTGTTGAGAACACAGAGTTCTTCATCTGGAGGAATCCCAAAACAATGTGTTCCAGAAACGTTTCAGAAGAACCCTTCAAGAACTTCCTTTTTTTCCACCGTGTACATTTTAACTGGGCAAGTGTGCGATACAAACTTAACAATCTTAACACCTAGAAGCTGTAAGGAGCTTAACTTTTAGCTTCTTGGTACAGACAGAAAAAAAAAAAAAAAGTTTAGAAGTTTGTTTAAAATTCAAACAAAGAGCGTTTAGTTAAATGTTCAACATCTGACAGCTTCTAGGTCTTGTACATTTTGCTAAACTGCGAAGGAGGATAAGAATCTTCAAGTATGCAAATAATCCACAATGATTTTTTTTCTAAGTGTGTGTGTGTGTGTGTGTGTGTGTGTGTGTGTTGGAGTTTGTAATGTGCTCTCACCCAGTTAAATTACTGCTTGTTATTTTCTTTTTAAGAACCTGTGAGGAATTAAACATTTAGCTCTTGGGACCAGAGAAAAGATGGTAAGATTCAGAGTTCCTGTCGTCTAGCTGATATCTAACGAGGTCCACAAACACAGCGGACCTGTTCTCGTAGCCGGGAGCGAAGCCGAGCCACTCGTCCTCTCAGTTTTCATAATTCCTGATAAAGCAGAAGAGGTTTTAAGGCTCGGCGAGATGCCGCTGATAAATTTTGCATTAAAATTCCTCGACTGCAGAAAGGGAACCTCAGAATGCAGGAATAATCCTGTGTGTAAACGGGCCGGAGGCTCTCGGGGGAGATGGATCCGTTTGCTGATGGGATGAACCTCAGAGACACACAGAGAGATTTTGCTTTCACACCGACGGGAACATCGACAATCAGGCCCTTGTTCAGGGGGGAGGGAAAGGAGAGGCGATGTTTCAGCTTACGGACAGCAGTCGAGATCACAGAGCGAGGATGTTTCTGAGGAACAGCTGAAAAGGGAACATCTTTCAGACGGAAGAACAGGAAACACACTAATCCCAGGCTCAAGAGCACGAGACAGAAGCTTCGGCGTTTCTTGAAAAAGGTTAAAGGCATGCGTGATCTTCTAAACTAAATTCAAAACGTTTTAAAGGAAAACTCCAAACCCAAACCACATTAAATAGGTTTATATTAAAATATTTGTTATGTTCAGCGATTCTTGTGCTAATTTGTTGCTTGACGTTGATGTTGTTGAGGGGGACGCACGTGTTCCCCGAGATCTACGTGATGACGAGCATGATGGTTTTGACGGATATATCCGCATGAAATTTGAAGCTTTGGAAGAAGTTGATCTGTTTGAGCAGAAAAGGACGCAAGAGAGCTGAATAAACTAAGCGACTAAAGTAATGCTGCATCGCTCTCTTTAGAGATTATACAAGGGCTGATGCTGCATTCGACTCAAACTCGTAGCTCAGATTTCCCAAAAACCAAAGAAATCACCTCTGGGATTCCTACACAAAAACCTGGGACGGTCTTCTAAACTCTGAGTTCAGCAAGTGACATCAAATCAACATGGCCGCTCAGAGTATCGGCAGTAATCACATTATTATACGGTATACACGCACATATCTTCACTTATTAAACGCTAACACTGACTCTACAGTTCACTGTATACATCATGCATCACAGTGAGCTGGCTAGCTCGTTGCTAACAAAAGACCAACGTTTTTTTTTTTTTTTCTCCACTTTGTAGTCCGAATGCAGAGGTCAAAAATGACGTAATTCTGAGCTCAGACCTCCAACTCGACTTTATTATAAAATAAATCCCGGATCATGTGTTAATGATAAAGAATAACATGCAAGTCATTCAGGAAGGATGAACTTTTCCTTTTCAATTCTGTCCATTTTAATTTGGGACGCAGCTTCAAAGCTGTGGAAAGTGTTTCAACAGCAAAGCGGAGAGAAGAATTCAATTCCTAAATTCATTACTCATCGTGTTTAAACGTGAACACGTGTTGAACACGTTGCCCAGAACCGGGACTCATCTGATTGTTGTGATTGTAAGAAATAATGAAGACGAAACACGGATTCGAGATCACACAAATAAAAATAATTGATTGCACTGGAGGGAAAAAAAGGACACAAATTCTGCGGTCGGATGGAAAACACATTTACAGACAAGAATCTGGACCGTCTGTGTAGAAACGCACTCTTGAGAGAAAACTAGCGAATGAGGAATTGTTTTCTGGGACGATTATTTTTATTTATTTATTTTTAAATTTAATATGTCTCAAGAGAACACACATTTATCATGGTGATGTGTATAACAATAGGGTTCCAATAAACATCTCAGGAAAGTTTACACCAAATGAACTGATTTGTGTGGAATTGTTTAGTTATTCAGCTGAAGCTCTTAGAAAACTGTAAACCATCTACCTCGGGAAAAACTGAGAAACACACAGAAGAACTCACGGGTTTTTCTACGCATTGTCGTGGCACAAAGGCGTTCCTTCACAATTAAGTTAATAAACTCTTCTCTGATTGATTTGTGGCTGCAATTACCGCAGCACGGCCTCGTTACCGCTCATCTACGACTTTGCTCCCTAACCTCGCTGCCTTTCTCACAAGCAACAATGCCATAAAGGTCAGAGGTCATCGCCCCCTGAAGCCGATCCCGGGTCCAAGGGTAAAGGAAAATGGGAGACTGATTGCTTCTTAGCGACATCTTAAAGATCTAACCCTGAAAACAATATTCCGTGATGGATCTGTTCTCTTTCAGAGTCACGCTGCAAATCATCGACATGCTACAGCGAGCCGTGCCCGCTGTTTGAAAAGCAAAAGAACAAAAAAAAAAACTAAACAAGCCTCCAGAGTAAAAGGATTAATGATTAACTTTGTTTAACCCAGTGTATGAATAGAGAGGACTGTGGTAGGAAGTGGCGGACTAAAGTAGGATTTATGCCAATGTTTTTTTTTTTTTAAATAGAAGAACAAATAAAGCATTCAGAATGTAAAAAGGGAAAAGAAAAAAAAAAAAACACCACGACACGAACAACTGAATGAGTATCAACGCTCCATATATTACTTTTAAGCAAACAATTTCACTTAACCTCAAGAGACGTCGGGTCCTCGTAAGAAGACGCTGGAATTTGTTTTTCAGCGTTACCCTCTGCCCTCGTAGGAAACCTTCGTTCTGTAAGAAACTAGTCTGATCCTTCAGGTGCACTGCTTTCAGGATGTGACATCACTGCGCAGTCTGAAAACGCTGGACGGTATCTGGTGCACGATTTCAGTCCCATGATACACTCGGATAGTTAATGTATATAAACTATGTACCTGAGCTGCTATGAAACGACGTCATGCACTGCGGTGATTGATTTGATTTGTGCACAGCCTCAGCCCTGCTTGAGAAACACCGCAAGTTAATAAGGCAACTTCTGCTCAGACCTTCCGAGACTTACAAACTTTACAAACAAAAGGAGCTGATTAATTATTTCCATCTATCACTTTTTCAGTTTATAGTCCGTTCGGTTACTTTACCGGTCCTTAGGTTTAATATGTAAAGCATCACACATGACAGGCCACACTGTTACAGGAAAATAATCCAAGCTGGGGTGGTGTGACGCAGCCTGACACGAAGCAGAGTTGATTATTTTTCCTATGACAGCATTCCCCCAAGGTGTTTTCATTCTGTTACACCACAGGAATTTAATTTACTTTAACAGATTACTTACATTTAATGTTGGAACGTCTACAAAACAAGTTAATTCCGGTTCTCACTTCCGTTATAAACAACTGTAAACAGTCGTTCCTTCACCAGCCTCTTTTTTTCCTCTCTCTCGTAGTTAATATGACCAAAAATAAATAAATAAATAAATATAAAACGCAGCTTGTCATGTTACCAAGAAACCACAAAGAAGCGTAAACTCCTCTGTCCTGAAGATGTCAGAAAACTTGAAGTTACAGCTTCACCTCTGACTGTTACGAAGTGCCGACACCGGAGACTCCTTCCATCGATGTTAAATAAATGTCTCATTTTTTATTTAACTTTTTTTTTATCCAATATGGAGCATCTGCCCTAAAAGTCTCTGTGAATGAGCTGCAACTATAATAATATACAGTATAAGGTGCATATAACGTATTAAGATAAACCTGTGATGAAACACAACACAGCGCGTTAGGTAACTGAGCGCACAGTTAAAAAAGAAAAGCAGCGCATCTAAAAATCATTTAAAAATCAACAAATGCAACTTTTTTACTTCAGATTATAAAGTCTGTTAATACGGAGTTTTGGGTTGATGACGCAGAGATTCCGAAATTTCCGAAACAATTCCCGACTTTCCCGACGAGACAGGAACGCTACTTTACTTCACATTTATTGCACGTCACACCACACAAAGTCCTTAAGATTCTCTTGCGATAGACTTACGATTCAATTACTGGACAAAGTTCTGCTATCGATGAATTTTTTTGACTTTCATGTTCAGAGATTTTTGGTCCAAAATTTCAGGCACTTCTGTAATCTGTTTATCTTTAGTGAATACATGCGACTACAGACCCTGAGACTGTCGATTTTAACAAATAATTCTTCACGATTTGTGACAAAAAAACAGTACAGTGTAACTCTTAACTGTAAATTAAGACGAATTGGGATGTATTTCTCTTCGACCCCCTGCACTTGAGGTTGCGAATGCTGACAACAGGATATTACAAGCAACTAACGGAAATATAAAGCAATGCCTAAAGTTGAGAGCGGAACAAATTCCACCAGAAAGTATTCGCAATTTGCTAATTTTATCCCAAAAATAAAGCACAAACCAACTATTTTGCCAATTATTACACATCTATTCTAATTAAACTAAGGTGAGGAGACACTTCAGAGTTGCAAAAATCACTTCCTGCACAACACAAAGCCAAGACTGCCCTCTTGTGGACATTTTCTGACACTGCATCCACAATCTTTGAAAAAAGAATTAGGTGTGGAAAAAGATGCTTCATTTAAACATTTTTATTTATTTTAGTCAAATATATATATTTGAATCCTTCTTTCCATGAGAAGGATTTTTGGGAGAAAGTGTTTACAGAAACCAATGCATCCAAGTCAAACTGCAAACAAATGAAACTTGTTTTTGACACATAATGGAACATAGCATTTCAGCATCTGTGCCGTGTGGATGACCGTGACATGATTCAGGTGATTCGAAAACCCACAGGTTATTTGACTAAATGAGTGTAACTGGATTGAACATGTCTGGGTTGTTATTTCTTTTTATAGGATGTACATGATTTAAAAAAAAAAAATCGTAAAAGTTCCTGAAGATGCTGGGAAGCTTCCAAAAAGCTTGTCTTGAAAGCATTCTTGCAGACAAACTTAGTTCTTGTGTTCCAAGAGTCAGGGTAAGGTTTTGCATAAAGGCACAAAAGCATTAGAGCCCTGGCTAGGGCATGTTTTTTTTTTTTTCCTTTCTTTTTCTGCTTTTTTTTTTTTTTTGGCAAGACATTGGTCCCTGTAGGCAGTCCCCTTTCTTAGTCCACATCACACACAAGATAAAAATAAGACAACGAAACAAAATAAAACAATTAGATTATACTTAAAAGTGTACAATTCTAATTAGATCTCTAATTTAAAAAAAAAAAAAACAAACAAAAAAAAACTACTGAAACCTACGCTCAGATCTGATCAGCTGTAACCAGGGATACAGTGAGTAACACACTGAGGACTTCAGCAGTATAACGACAACCTAATTAATGGAAAGCTAGTTTTAGGGGGCAGTTGAGGGTTGACAGGTTGACGGTTACTGCTCTATAGAGGATACAGCTCGAGTAAAGATCGCTGTTGGTTGAACTCAACGAGACTCTTCTTCCCCTGTCTGAACAAGTCCTCTTTTCTGAAACAGGGCAAGACCACGAGGAGCCTGATAAGTGTCTCAATGTTGGGGAAGGACTCGGAGTCTGTGGCACTGAGCGTGTCTAGGAGGCCGGCGGGAAGAGGCTGTTGAGCCGTTTCGGCGTCCAACCACTTCTCCCGCCACTTTAGAAGCTCTGCCTGCAGAGAGCTCGAGTCTGGGAGATCGTCCTGGTACACCCTGAAAAGGTCAGAGTCCGTGCAGCATCCTTCCGTCTTGGATATGACATAAGGCACAACCTGCATGCAGCGCACGGCCAACAGAGCGTGCTCCGAGAAAAGCTCGGTGATCTCGCAAATGGAGTGATCTATCGCTCCTTTGCTGACGATGTCTCTACAGTAAATGATCAAGCACTCTTGTGAAGTGTGGTCGACGCTGATCTGTAACTTGGAGGCGAACACCACTGCTTCTTGGTACCAGCTTTGAAGGTGAGTGTCAATGTTGGTTTTCATATCACTCAGTGATGAAAGTACTTCAGACAGACTGTTCACAGCTTGATACACATCCAGAGGTTGGCTCTGGAGATTCTGGCTTAAACTTTTTGTTGGACCCAGGACATTTTTCATGATCACGAGCGTCAAGATGAACTCAAAGTTCTGCAGGATGATGAGGAAGTCACCAGCCTGTGTTCTTTCTGCCTGGATGTCATGGTTTTCCTTTATGTCGTTCAAACTGAGCATGATGGCTTCCAGAACTTCTACGGTAAGATCCAGAGTGTCATGGCTCCTCTCCCATTGGCTTCTGCTAAGCCTATCGGTCAGGTCACTGTGCTTCACCGCGTCGTGTTGGAACAAGGACGCGACCATTCTGTATAATACAGCCCGTTTCTTTTCATCCTCCGTCACCCACTGCAGCATCCTCTCCACCCACGTGTAGCTGTCCGCTATCTCAGAGATAATACATGATTTGGCCAGCCATGTGTTCAGGGACACGGAGGAGCTGAAAGTGCGTACAGCTTGCGGGTACCTCTGAGACAACAACGATGCCGCTGCTCTCACTTGTACACCTGCAGCACCTACCGTCAGCAGGCTTTGCCCCCGACAGAAGGCCAAGTTCAAACCCCATTTCTCGGACAGAGCTGCTGTCATCGAATCCACAAAGACGGCGATGTCTTGGTCAAGCGGGACATAAGCCAATATATCCTCGCATGGCGTCTTGCGTTTCTCCAGGTAACAGATCCCTACAGGGATATACGTATGTCCTTCTATCTCTATTTGCTGTTCACATATAATAGAAAAGAACTTTGCATTTTGAATTTCGCTGAAAAATGCCTCTTGAGCAGGAGCGCTGTAGAACGACAAGACACCCTTGTGGGGTTCAGTGACGTCTTCGCCCGCTGCTTGTGCTACTGCTTTGGAGGGATCCATGCCATATTGAGCTATTGCATAGGATTGATCGAGATCGTCTCGAACAGTCATATTCGTGACTTCGGCTGCTGTAGAGTTGTTTGCATCACTTGTTGCATCCTTTGTCGCTGTGGTAGTCTGGACATCACTGACTTTATTGGCAGGTACGGCCTTATCTACGCCATCAGAAGCAAGTATTTTGGACTCGCAAGTCCCATTCTGAGCAGGTGCCACGGCCTGATCGGTAACATCTTGAACATCAGCCTTTAGGCCAATATCTCGAGTTTCCGCTTTTAGGTCTTCGGTGGGATCCATGGGGACATCATGGATTTCTGCGAAAGGTTCCATGGTGACGTCCCGGGCAACTCCTTTGGATTTATCTTGGCTCTCCGTCAGAACATCCTGGACTGTTTCTGAACGTTCTGTGGTCATTTTTTCTGATGTTGCATCAAGCTCCATAGGGACGTGCTCAGCTATCGACTCTGTAGAAACAATACCTTTGGCTGTTACTGTGGGCGGTAAGGCAACGCTCTGCTCTGCTTCAGTTGTGTCCATGGCGACATCCTCGGCTGCTGGCACGCTCTGTGTCGTGACCTCTTGCTCAGTTCTAACAGACTCCCCACATTGCACTGTTGCTGTGGGATTCGTGGCATCTGGGGATATTGGCTCTTTGGAGACACTCTGGTCTTCCAAGGTGACATCATGTCCTGTTGTTACAGGTTGTGTGGTGACATCTTGTACTTCTACTCTGGAAAGATTCTGGGCTTCTGATGCAGTCACAGAGGTGACACCCTGAGCTATGTTGGTCTCACTGCTTGTATCCTGAGGTAACGTTACAGGTTTCACGGTCACTCTAAGGGCTGCTGTGGATTCGTTACTGGGGGTGACACCTTGAGCTTTTTGGGGTTCCATTGTTAAGTCTCCGGATGCTGTTCCATGACCTGTGGTTTCATTTTGGGCTGTTGCCAAGGGCTTGGTGGTGGCATACTGTGCTTTTGGAATATCCTCAACTGCTGCATCGGGCTTCATGGTCATGCTTTGGGGTGATGTTACAGGCTCTGTGGTGACACCCTGAGAACTCTGGACTCCCACACCAGGCTCTTTGGTGATTCCCTGGGCATCATGCTTTGTAGTGACATCATCTCCAGTTGCAACAAGCTCCTTGGTGATCTCCTGTGGTACTGCGACTGGGTTTGTACTGATACCATGGATTTCTGGTGACGGCTCCTTGGCAGCGACACCCTGGGGTTCAGCTTCTGTGGGAGTACTATTGGTGACATCCTCTGCATCTGCAACAGGCTCTGTGATGCCACCATCAGCTGCCACTTCTGACACACCTGTGACACCCTGCTCTGCTGCTTCGTGTTCCACGGTAGTGTCTTTGTCTTCTCTAACAGGCTCTGCAGTGACATCCTCTGCCACTACCATATACTCTTTTGGGACATCCTTGGATGCTGTAACAGGCTCTGTGGTCGCAACCTGAGCTGCCACTTCGGTTACAGGTTCCATGCTGACACTTTGCTCAGTAACAACATCCTGGGCTACCACTTCGGGTACAGGTTCTGTATCCTCCATGGAGACATCCACAGCTGCTGTACCTGACTCTGGAATGACATCCTGTGCTGAAGTTACAGGTTCTATAGCGACTCCCGGCTTTGCGGAAGCATCCTGAGCCACAGTCGTGACTTCCATGGCGGCACCCTCGGCTGCTGTGATTGGTTCTGCGGCGAGTGGCTCTGCCACTTCCGATTCCGCGATGACATCCTCGGCTGCCGATTTTGTAACCGGTTCTTCAAGCGCCATGGTGACATCCTTGGATGCTGTAACAGGCTCAGTGGTGATACTTTGGGCTGCCACTTCTGTTACAAGCTCCGCATTTCCATTTTGTAGCTCTGCGCTTACACCTTCGGCTGTTGCCTTGTGCTCTTTGGGAACATCCTGTTCTCCTGGTGCATTTTCAGACACACTCACTGTGGATGAACTAATTTCAGTGTCATTTGGATGTGTAGCTGCTGATTGACCATCTGTACTGATTGGAGATGATTCTTGTATCTCAGCTTGTCCATTGGACGCATTTATTTCCATGGCACTAGTTGTAGTGGTACCATCTAGTGTAGAAGTGCTTATCTCTGGAAACAGAAGGAACAAAGTATAAAATAGTGACCAGAAAAACAAAGATGAAACAAATTTTTCTACAGGATGAAGATTCCAAGAGCATGATTACGTTGCACACCTCCAGTGTCACACTGAGCTGTAGTTGTGGGCTGGTCTTGTGCGATGATTGGAACTGTGCCATTTATTATCTCTGAAACCCCAGAGCTGGTAGTATTGACCTTTTCCTCCGAAGGAACCTCATCCACCTCTGAAGGAAAAAAGACAATAACATTATCCTTACAGTTTACCACACGTTAATGTGTCCAAAAGAAAAACTACTCACCGTTATCCTTTTTCATTACACAGAGAGTCTCCTTCACCTAAAAAAATGTCAAACACCAGATACAGCTTTAATACAACAATCACCTGACAAACCTAATTAAATCTCTGAACTTTTCTTACTATGCATGTATATGTACACACCGGAGAAAGGAAGCCATGGCTCTTTGCATCAAGTTCCATACATTTGTCGATCACTTGCTCCAAAGTCCGCAGCATGGGTCGATGCATAAGAAGCATTACCGTGCTGGTCTTACTGGTGCTGCCGTAGTCATTCCTGATCAAGCTCCTCAACGAATTAAGAGTTGTCTTCATCAGATCACACTCCATGCTAATGCTAGGTAGCACAGCAACAAGCCTCAGAAGAGTCGTCACGTTAGGGTGACCCTTAGCTTCATGGTGGTGCAGAGTCTCCGAGATTGAGGTGGGCAGCGAGCTGTCTTGATACTTCTCTCGCCAAACAGTGGCCCAAGCATTTATCTCTTCCTCTGCCACGTCTGGTTCAGGTAGATCACTTTGGTAGATAATGTAGAGCTTATCTGGTGCCTCTGGGAGAATGGGCAGAGGATTGCACGTGGGAAGCAGAGAAAGGACCCTGAGGGCTTTCAAGTGACCCTCTGAAAAGTTAAACTTCATTTCCTCAATCAGACCACTCAAGACAGGTATGCTAACTGTCTCTCTGTAGCCCACCTCCGGAGAGTCGTAGCTGCCGACCGCGTCTGGATACGAAAGAGCTCCGGCAACTTTGGCAGCGAGCTGGGTTGCCTCCTCGAACCAGGTATTGTGCACTACACTGATGTTCTCTAACATCTTAACAAGGGACTCTATTATAACAGGGACCTTCTCCAGCTCGCAGATGATATCAGCCGGATTTCCGCAGCGGAATACCGTGCTGCAGTTCCTCAGGGGAGCGCAGGCATTCTTCAGGATTACAAGAGAAATGACAAAATCTGATTCCCTAATGGCTGTGGAGAGCATCAGCGCGTGTATCGACATGCTATTACTCCAGGACCCGTCGGCATTGTTGCTAACAGAGTCCAGGCAACTCAGGACGCCCTCCAGCATGTCGACCAAAATGTCAAAGAAATCCTCCGTCTTTTTCCACTTCGACAAACACGTTTCTGGGACCTCCGCGAGGGCTTCACGAGGAGTGTTCAAGAGACCTTCCCTTGTCTGAGAAAGCTCAACGTGCAGTCTTGGTGACTGATCGAAGAAAAGTAACAGGTCCTCGACTACGCCGAGCACCTTTGCGATGGGGTCGTTATGAAGGCTTACTGCCAGCCAATAAGCAAGTCCACAGGACTCACTGGGTGTGTTCACAGCAAGAGGAAAGCTCTCCAAGAATCCTAAAGATAGCTTTCTCAGACCTTGACCCCCAGCAGCCATGCACATAAAGGACTGGCCACGACAGCATCCCATCTGGAGTCCCCACTCCTCTGAGAGGATGCTTGAGAGAGTCTTAGCTTGGGTATCTGCATCAGAACTTGAGTCCAAGGGCAGAAACCCTAAAAGCTCCACTTTCGGGGTGAAACTGTCCACATACCGGACAAACACAGGAACGTACTTCTCGTCACCCACAGACACCACCTTGTCGGTGATAATGGAAAAAAATGGGGATTCTTGAACTTCTGAAAGGATCGTTCCTCTCATCGACTTCACAATACTCTCCAGCACATCCACATCTGATAAATGCTTCGTGTTCTCCTGGTCCCACTGACACATACCAAGCTCTCGCATGACAAGGTCTTGCTCTTCCGTGGGGAGATCCAGGAACAGGCGTTTTTTCCGGGCCAGTCTGGCCGCCACCATGAAGACCCTCTGAAGACTGTCTGCAGGCTGGTCAGAGTGACCGTTCTCATCCAAAGGCTTCGCTTGCTGTCCCTCCATAACCACTGCAGGCGCAACTTCAGGAACCTGCTGGGTCTCAATTTTGTTGGATACAGCCGTGCAGTTACCTACAAAAAATATCAACATTAATGTTACCGAAAAAAAAAACATTCAAAACCGGATAACACAAATTATCTTCAGGGAAAGAAAACATACCCTCTGCCTTTAACTCATTGAAGTCTGGGAGTTTTTTAGTAGATCTTTCCTGCTGAACCTCCATCTCCTCGTCGTTGTGGTTGTCTGTTGTAAAGACAGGAGAAGTGGTGCTTAGAGTGATTTTTAAACATGGTCATGCATAAAAAAAAATAAAGTTATACGATATATATATATAAGATATATAAAAATAAGATATACCTTCTGCTCTTATTTCAGAATTCCTCAGAGTTTTTGCTTCTTTGTCCTGAGTGAAATAAGTAGTCATCAGTAGTCTTTAAGTACATTAATGTTATTTAAATTTAGAATAAAAAAAAAAATAAAAAGGAAACTTACCAGGCAGATGCCTTCCAGTGTCTTTGGAGTGACTTTCAAACACTGCGTCACCATCCTGTCCAGATCTCTGTTAAAGTTTGTGCCCACCTGGAGCATGGCCAAACACGGAGTCCTGTCCTTGGCGTACGTGCTCCTCAGGTAGTCCTGAAACATTTTATGGCGCTTTACCTCCCCGCAATGCTCCAGCGTGGTACTCGGTAACACTGACATGATCTTCAGCAACGTGTTAATGTTGGCGAAATACTGCATGAGCGGCAGGCGGAGAGTCTGAAAAATAGTATCGGGTATCGTCGGGGAAACCACTTTGGTTTTCCATTTCACCTTCCAGCAAGAAAGTTCTGTGAAGAAGTTGTCGGGATCCGGAAGGTCACTGACGTACAACGGAGGCTTCGACTTGAGGCTTTCGAAAATGTAGCTCATGGTTACAGAGCACGGGACCAGAGATAAGAAGTTGAGAGCCTCTTTGTGGTCATCGGAGAAATGGTCCTTGACAGAGTTGATTATGTGGTCGACTAAAGGGACGCTGACCGCGTCTTTATAGTATCCGCCCGGTTTTAGGAGGTTGTCCCTGGGACATGGTACGCTCTCAGGCACTTTAACCTGCACGCCTAAGCTTTGAGCAAAGACACACGCTTCGTCAAACCAGTTTTGGTGGAACACTTTTATGTTGGTCTTGAGTCTGTTGAGCGTGGCTACAATGCCGCTGATCTGGCAGAGCTGTGAGGCGGCGCTGAAATGGTCTTTCTGCAGAGCCGCGCTCAGTTCTCTGGTGAAAGACGAGATGTTCTTTAGAGCCACTATCGCCACGATGAAGTCAAAGTCTCGGATCAGTTGCAGGAGTTTCTTCGCCTGGTTGATCACGGCTAAACTCCACATCGGTGGACTGCTGTTATGGAATCTCTCCAGACAATCGACTAGAGGTTCCAGTATCTGAGAGAAGACATCATAGGAGTCATGCTTCTCCTGCCAGGAGGAACAGAAGTTCCCTTGAAACTCGTGGATCTTCTCGTAGCTCTCGCGCAGACCGACAGCTATGACTTGGTCCAGCTGTTTTTCAATTTCAGGCGAGCTGCTGAAAAACAAGACGATCTTCTCGAGTATATCTAGAGCTCTGCTGATGGAGGGCACCGGAACCGACCTCGACCACCACGTGTTAAAAGAGTAACAGGAACAGTGAGTGCAAATTGCCAGAGGGTACTTCTCCTGAACTTTGCATGCAAAGGCCTTGAGCTTGTACGAGATTTCCCCAGAACCCAAGTAAGCCTGGCCTCTGCAGTATTTGAAATCGAGACGCCATTCTTTGGTGACGATGTCAAAAAGGCGCTCGCACATCGCCTCGGTATCGAGGTTCGCTTCCACGAACCCCATCAGTTCCAAACGCATGACATCGAAACTGTCCACGAACCTGAGAAACAGCGGGAGGAAGTCCGTTTCGCCAAACTTCACCGCTCGATCAATGAACAGGGAGAAGAAAGAATTTCCTGCTTCGGAAAGAATCCCGTCTCGCACGACCTCCTCGCATACTTTCAAAACTTCGTTCATTTCAGATTTGGTCACGTATTCGACCTCGCCCTCTGGGCCTCCCTGAAACTGTCTGCTTTGGCTGTTGCACGCTGCAGTGAGCGACGCCTTCAGCGCCGATTTTAACGCCTCTTTATCGGTCCCCGAACACTCTGCTGGTTTTGGCCTCTCCAACTCCATGTCCAAAATAATTTCTCTCGGTTCCTCCATATCTTCCTTTGAGGCATCGTTCGTGTTATTTTCTGTTGCTGGAAAACATGCAAATAAGATAATAACGTTGAATCGAGTATAATCACGTACAATTATCAAAATGAATTAACCATTTTGAAACGAGAAATGAGAACAGATGTATCAGGTGGTGTGTTTTACCTGAAGTTTGAACCTCCATTACATCATCCTGCAAAAAAAAACAAAAAAAAAACATGCATTACAATTTGTGTACTGTGAACTGACAGTGTCAAATTTATTCACACCCTCAAAGAATATCTAACAGATTAAGTGAATGTGTAACTTTTTCCCACAAAAACTATCAAGAAGTTTTTGAACTTTTCTTGTTTCCCGAGATATATCAGGTTGTTTTTAAAAAATATAACTGACTTAACACTGATTAAGCACGATCAGGGACATCATAAGAAGTCTGAAAAGGTTCGTAAGCTTTCCAATAATTTTGAAACCAGTATTTCACAGAGAGAACAGTACTATTTATGAACATAACTCTGGAGTTAAAAAAAAAATAAAAATTATAATGGCACTTTAACAGTAAGTGCCGGTCATTTTCAGGGTGGGTGCCAATAATTTTGAAGTTGACTATATAAAGAACCTCCATTCACTGTTAGTATTATAACAAATGATATACATCACACCGTGAACTGTTTACCTTACAAAGCAGCTGCAGAATGTCCGGATGGCTTTCCACGTACGACTGCACCATGTCGTCGATGTTGAAGTGAACGTCCTGATTGACGTAAACGAACGCCAAGTTGCACATTCTTTTCTCTGCCGGCATCACCTTCATGTAGGAGCGATACCTGTCCAGTACCATGTCGTACTGCACGTATACGTCTGCGTCGGCGTTGATGCAAGGGATCGAACCCAGAACTCTGAGCAGGCTCTGCACGTTGGGATAGAATCCGATATCTGGGATCTTTAAGGTGGCGAAGACGCCGGTGGGCAGGATCCTGCGCTTGCTCGCGTGCCTCCACTTGACTTCCCAGCAGCCGAGCTCATCGTAGAAGGAGTCCGGGCGGGCCAGGTTGTTCAGGTTCGCGTCGGCGACCTTGTCTTTGCGGATGCTGAAATTGTGGTCGGCCATGTACGACGGCACTAAAGACAGCCATCTCAGGATTCGGACCATCTCGATGCCGAGGACTCTCTTCACCTCGTCGATGAGGTACTGCAGGACCATTTTGCTTAGTGTTTCCCTGTAATAGTCCTCCGGCGAGGGCAGCGTATTGGTGTCGGAGTCGCCGTTCGTGGCCGTGTCCGCCGGCAGAGTGACCGACACGCCCAGCTTTTTGGCCCTGCCCACGGCGTCGGAGAACCACTTCCTGTGGAATATAGGGATTTCCTGCAGGTGTTTGTTGAGCAGCTTTAAGGCATTGGAAATAGTGTATTGCAAGGTGCTGCTGATGCTGATGATCCCCCTCAGGCTTGGGTTCAGGATGCTCACGCAGCAAAGAGTGTTCTTCAGGATCACCAGGGTGATGATGAAGTTGAAGTTCTTGAGCTTCTCCTTGAGCTTGAGCAGCTGTTCCACGACGGTCGCGTCCACCTCCGACAGCGCGCTGGTGCACATCTCTCCGATGCTGTTCAGCAGAGGCTCCAGGATGTCCAGCATCGTCTGGAAGGCATCCGTGCCATATTCCCAATTATTCTGGCAAGACTCCTTGACGCGATCCACCTCGCCTTTGATGTGACTGTACGCCGCCGTAATCTTAGTGAGCAGTTTTTTCATAAGCGTCTCGGACTGCTTCAGGACGGCGGCCACCTCCTCTACGGTGTCGACTACATCCTGTACGGAAAGGACGGGCAAGGAGCGGATCAGCCACATGTTGAAAGCATAAGGGTCGCTGGGAGCGAGGACAACCTGCGGGAAATCACGGAGCATCCGACAGGAGAACTCTTTCAGCTTCTGACACAAGCTGCCCGTCGTCAGGTAAGTGAACCCTCGACAGTGCTCCATCCGGAGTCCCCACTTGTTGCGGATCTCGGACACGAGCATGAGGTACAGGCTGTCCGAATCCACGTCGCAGGGCAGGAACCCCAGCAGGTGCTTCTGGGGAAACCCGTCGTTGCTGACGGAGCGGATGAACACAGGGATCTGATCCTTGCCTTCGATGTTGGTCTTGTCCTGGAGAAGAATGGAGAAAAAGCGAGCCATGCGCAAAGTGTTACGGATCTCCTCGCGCATCACGTCCTCGCCGAGTCTCAGCACATCTTTCGGGTCGATCTTTTCCGCACAGACAGGGTTGACCGTGAGCGGCCCGACGGCTCCGCCCCCCATCGGCTTCGTAGCGCTGGCGGCGACATTGTTGACGATGCTGAAGCCAGTGAATGCTAACGTCTCCTTAAAGTGGATCTTCAGGATTTCCTTGGCTTTGGACGTAGCAGGATCCTCCTTCTCTGGTTTGACTGGCGTAGGTTCCTGTTGTACAGCGTTTTCTGTCGAGTCTTCCGTCACATTCTGTGCCACTGTCACCGGCGGGGGATCATCTATAGGGGGAGGAAAAAAAAAACATTTTGATTTTAGATCTTTTGTAACAGGTAAAATGTGTCTAAAACATTTTGCATCATTAAAACTCAATCACTGACCTTTAACCTTTTTTGCTTCCACAGGATCAGCTGCAGTCTGAAAACACAATTAGGGAAAGAAAAGAAAGAAAGAAATCACTAAATGTTCTGCCTTCATCTTCGGTCTTCATAAAACTTTATTGCTTCTTAACGTAATAATTAAACGTTCTTTGAAAAGATGGCCGAGGACGTTATTTTTTTCCCAGCTCACGTTCAAAACAAGACCCGGCCCAAAAAAGCACCAGAAACTTACAAGGACACAATAACCAGTTCCTTTAAAAATGGCAGCTGCATGTGTGTGTGTGTGTGTGTGTACCATGTCCAAAGTAGTAGGCCTAGCCAATCAGCATCAAGCACAGTTGTAAGTCCCACCCCCACATTACCATAAGGCACCATTGGTGACAGGTTGCCCTGATACCAAAACCCATACAGAACCTTTCACACTGGATTGGTGTCTAATGGTACAAGCAAACTGGCAGAAAGTTTTGGTATCTTCTGGTATGCAATATTAAAAAAATATAACTTTAATAACGTCGTAACGTTAATAACATTTTACGTAGGATCTTTTCCCAAATGCACAAGCAACAACCGTGTCGTTATATCAGGTAACGAACGGCGACGTTCCTGTTGCCACTTTAGACGTGACTCGACATGTCAGAAAAATTGCGGATTAACGTAAGCAATAAATAGCTCCAATAGCTAGCTAGTTCATTCGCTCATTTAAGCCGCAGCTGCTAACGAACACAGCATCGATAAACTAGTTATAATGTTTTAATATACATTTAAAAGTTATTTCACTTATGTGGAGGAGAAACAGTTGCGGAAACAATCGGGGTCTGTAGCAGGAAAATGTCCGAAACACAGCATTTGTTAATAATAAAAACTAAAAGATGTTTGATCTGATGATTCAAATCGATGGATTTGGAGTTCACAGGGAAACGCCTACAGGATTATTTTGTATCCGTCAAACCCTTTTCT
>CM074932.1:755468-768484 GCA_037576815.1 Pangasius larnaudii
GAGTGTGAGTGAGAGAGAGTTAGAGAGAGAGAGAGAGAGTTAGAGAGAGAGTTAGAGAGAGAGAGAGAGAGAGAGAGTTAGAGAGAGAGAGTTAGAGAGAGAGTTAGAGAGAGAGAGTTAGAGAGAGAGTTAGAGAGAGAGTGAGTGAGTTAGAGAGAGAGAGAGAGAGAGAGTGAGTGAGTTAGAGAGAGAGTGAGTGAGTTAGAGAGAGAGAGAGAGAGAGAGTGAGTGAGTTAGAGAGAGAGAGAGAGAGAGAGAGTGTGTGTTACGGTTACGTAAAAACGTTCAGGTTGATTATTTTCCTTTTTGTTTTATTCCTCTTGCGCCACAGCGATTTACCCAATGATTACGCATTGCACTTTTTATCCGTTTTCAGTTACCTTCAATGTTGTGAAAACAGTTCCTGTTCTCGCTTACGTTATAGCAGCTATAAACACTCTTTCCCTCACAGAAAAATAACATTCGCAGCTTGTTGCGCACGTTAGTGAGAAACCGCAAAGAAGCGTAAAAACTCCTCTGTCCTGAAGACGCCGGAGAACTTAACGTTACAGCTTCACCTCTGACTGTCACACAGCGCTGACACTGGAGACTCCTTCCATAACTGTTACATTTACAGAAAACTTCACCACAGCAACAACTTTTTTAAATCCGTTTATGTGGAGCGTCCGCTGTACACGTCCCTGTGAATGAGCCGTTGCTATAGAAACGATAACGTATCAGAACGAGAGCATTAATATAAACCTGCGCTACTGTCAGAGCCGCTGTTATAGAAAACTAATCAACACTCCTCGACCAATCACAATCCAGAACTCGACGGCACTGTGAGGTTCCTGACTCACCGTCTCTCCTCGGCGGATTCCACACGGACTCGGTATTGGCCGATGGCACCTGAGACGGACTTTTGTGGCTTTTGCTCGCTAGCAGCTGCAGCAGGTTTTGATGGTTCCTTCTTCTTGATGAATGATGTCACTGTTGGTGGTCTTGCTGACATCATAACTGGTTTCCTAGAGATCATAGATGGTTTGGTGGAGACGGTGGATGATTTGGTGTAGATGGTGGATGGTTTGGTGTAGATGGTGGATGGTTTGGTGGAGATGGTGGATGGTTTGGTCAAGACAGTAGATGGTTTGGTGGAGATGGTGGATGGTTTGGTCGAGACATTAGATGGTTTGGTGGAGATGGTGGATGGTTTGGTCGAGAAAGTAGATGGTTTGGTGGAGATGGTGGATGGTTTGGTCGAGAAAGTAGATGGTTTGGTGGAGATGGTGGATGGTTTGGTTGAGACAGTAGATGGTTTGGTGGAGATCGTAGCGGTCTGAGCTGGAGCTTTCGTCTGTATCCGTCTTTGAGGAACCATCTTCTGCGTGTTTAGCCGTGCGTCAGACCATGATGTGGTTCTGCTCGCCACGCCAGACTGGACTCCTGCTCTTGAGGAAGCGGAGAGCGTCGTGGCGGTTTTGGACCGAACCGCCGTCTCAGCTTTGGGCTTGTTCTCGCCGGGTTTCTTCTCGTGGCCACTCGGCGGCTTCCTGAAGCAGTCTATTTTGGACTGTACCACGCGGCCCTTGTAGGTCCCGGGGAGGAGGGGCTTCGGCGGGACGGACGACGGAGGCTTCTGGGTTTCCAGCACCAGTTTCCTGTGTCTCAGGGTTTGTTCGGTGCGGAACGCCTGACTCAGGGTTTTCCGCTGCGTGGGATCCGAATCTTTGCTCTCGGCTGGTTTTGATGGTTTGAGCTGCGCTTTAGACTCGGGCTTGTCTCCTGCGTTTTCTTCCCTCGGCTCGTTTTTGGACCGCAGCGGCGCAGGTCTCGTCAGCTTCTGTTTCGATGTGACGTTTCTGGACTCGGGTCTTTTCGGACCGGCCTCAGGCTTGGAGTTTTCCTTATTACTCTGAAACAGAATCGTTAATAAACGACAAAAAATAAAAATGACCCTGTTCACGTTTAATGTTTACGCAGAATAAATCCGTCCTTCGCCCAGGTCACTGGGGCGTTACCTTTTTCACCGCCGTGTCCATTTTGCCGTCACTCACTCCTCCTCTGATGGGGTTAAACGATCACCTGCACGAAAGAAAAAAAATATTCAACTGAGCTAATTAAGAGGTGTCCGGCACAGAGCACACCGTTACTCCTGAGATCGCAATCCATCACACTCCCTCCGCCTTCCACTGAGCAGGCGGCGCCCGGTAAAGCAGCATTTATGGGCGGTTTCTGCCCCGGAGGTCAATTCTGTCTTATTCAAATACAACAGCATGGAGAAATTTGAATTCATTTCATTATTTTTATTATTCACTGTACAGTATAATAAAAAATAATAAATAAAGTTTAATAAAGTTAGTCACACACAGCTGTCATTCCCATAGACACTGAAGTTTTAAAAAAATAAAAATAAACCGTGATACAATATTATCGCAATATTGTGATTTGAAACTTTAGTATCGGCGCATGCGCAGTCGACGATTTAACCTACAACCCATAAGGCATTATGCTGTTCTTCTGGTTGTTGTTTTTTTTTTTTTTTTGTCCTTGAAATATACATTTTGTGCAGGTTATAACTGTATTGCGTGTATTATTAATGTCCCTGAATTAAAACGTTAAAATATAACATTTGGACACCGAACAATGAAAAATAACGTTAGCTAGTTAGCATAGTTAGCATTTGTGACATTATCGATTATTAATACTAATCCGAAATTTACAATGACACCCACATTTATGGTTAGGAATTCATTTAGTTAGTTATGTTACTTAAATTCCGTGTGAAAATAAAAATAAAATGAAATAATTCACTGCATTTGTGATTCACTTGTTTTTAATGTATTTAACAAAAAAAATCCGCATCTTACCTTGACTCCTGAAGATTCGCGGATTTGATATTTGTTAATAATCGTCCCAAAAACTATACAAGAACCAAAACAATCTAACTTTTCTTGTTATTATGATTATTATTCTGAAGACAGTCTCACGCCGCTGCTTTCAAACACTAAACGTTCAGACTGATTTGACTTTGGCGCTGGAGTTCTTCTTCCTGATTGGCCGTTGGTTGTTTGCAACTCACTCAATTTAGCCAATCAAATTAAAGAAAAGCGATCACGTGACAGCACGAGCCTGAACGCTCTCTTTTCCAACCGTTTCTTTTGAACCAAAATAACAGCAAGCAACCGGAAATAGCGACACCAGTTTTTTTTTTTTTGCTGTAGGGATTGTAATTATTAGTGATATTGTTAGTGATTTTAAGCGATATTATTTGACAGTCTCGAGTCTTTAACTTAACGTTATCTCAACTTTAATTTGACTACAGAAATACCTGTGAAGTACTACACTACCCACAATCCTAACCGGAAACCCAACAATCAGACAAGGCGCTGCTGTAACCATGGAAACAGCAATGGCGTCTTCACAGCTGAATCATATAAATGAGCCGTTTGTGTTTTAACATTCACGAAAGAATTCCATCCATTTTTAGGCAAAAAATAAACAAATCGCAGATCAAAACATCTTAAAAAAACTTTGTCCGGTTTATAACGAAAATTCAGTGAGCTGTTTGGGAGTCGAAGGAATCGGAGTTCGTTCTTACTGGTGAACCGAGTCAAATGATCCGACTCACTGAAATGAGTCGATTCGTAGAAAATGAATCAAACATGGTGATTTGGTGTGATTTCAACTGGATTTTGAATTAATATGCACATTTACGCGTTATTATCCTATCAAATTAGGAGAGAAAACTAATATAATTCACTAATCTTTATTATTTGTAAATGATCATATAGAATTGACGCTAGATGGCAGAAATCTACCTCTATTGCATAAACATTAAACGTGTAAAACTTCATTAGCCATAGTAGCTTCCCAAGCCTCCTCCCATCTTGTTGTGACCCACATAAACTGAAATGAAAAGCCCTTATTTATAGGAAAGCATGTGAAAAAGTAGAATTTGGAGCAGCTGCCATGTTGGATTGTGTTTAATCTCATCCAGTCCTGGTGTTAAACACAGCATTTAACTCAGGATCACTATGATTTAAACGTACACAGAGATTTATAAGGTATCTGAAGTAAATTTTATTCTTATTGAAGTGTGGAATGAGGTCAGGTCTTTCACACACACAAACACACACACAGTATATAAATAATACACCCATTTCCAAACACATCCCATGAGATTATGACCCAGATATCACAATAAATGCTGGAAAATATGTCTGTTTATAGAAAACCACCTAGAGAGAAGACAAATATTCTGGATTATGAGCATGAAACACACTAGCAAGGTCATTTCACTTGGAAATGTTCCTCTAGGTGGTGTTTGATATCTCTGAGACCAAACTGCAGATGTGCTAAATTCCCTGCTTGATCATTATCCAGATCATTATTCATTTTCTTGGTATATGACGCAGCCTCTGCTAAATTTTAAATAGCGACAGTTTTAAATTAAACTCTGAAAATAAAAGCCACAGTTTAAAACTTATTGGGAAAGGGAGAAATTATAATAACTAAAATATTTTGGTAAAATAAAAACGACACCATTTATTCTACAAATTCTTCAAACAAATGATCCACACGAGCCGGTTTTTATTGCATGTGAGAAATTTAAGGCAATAAACAGTTCTTATTATTTAAATATAAAGCGATACAACATTAAGATAAAATAAAATAAAATAAAATGTGCACAGAGTTACAGTTTTTTTATTATCAATAACTAATAAACTGAAAAATCGGTGACCTGAATAACTTTAGTTACACACTGAAGACAAAAAAAATACAACTTTTCTACTTTAAATAAACAAATAAAAATTAAAACTGGCTTAGTAAATAAGGAGCAGATTGTCCTTGTGCCACTCTGGAAAAAAAAAAATCCAAAAACACACCTTGGAAGGTCAAAGGTCAGTCATGCATGAAAGTTCCGGGTCTTTCAGGAGTCATAAAACACGGGTGTGTTAAACTTTTCATGTCTGAGGCATGTGCGTGTCTGTGTCTGTGTGTGTGTCTGTGTGTGTGTGTGTGTGCGCGTGTGTGTGTGTGTGTGTGTGTGTGTGTGTGCTCTCAGTATGGATAGTGTTTCTGTTTTTTCCCGGCGAAGCAGGACATCCACGTACACAGCAGCAGGGTGACGGCAGCTCCGACACACGTGCAGTAAAAAGCCCAGCCGAGTTCACACGAACCTGCAGACACACACACACACACACACACACACACACACACACACAGAACTTAGCTAACATGAACACTCGTCTCTCCACAGCGCTGTTGAGCTCTGGATTGTGATTGGTCGTCAGGTGTTGATTAGTTTTCTATAACAGCAGCTCTGACAGTAGTGCAGCTACAAATCGCAGGTTTATATTAATGCATTCGTTCTGATACGTTATCGTTTCTATAGCAACAGGGACGTGTACAGCGGACGCTCCACGTAAATGTGTTTTAAAAATCGTTGATCTGGTGAAGTTTTCTGTAAATGTAACATGTATGGAAGGAGTCTCCAGTGTCAGCGCTCTGTAACAGTCAGAGGTGAAGCTGTAACTTTAGGTTTTCCGACGTCTTCAGGACAGAGGAGTTTACGCTTCTTTGCGGTTTCTCGGCAACGTAACAAGCTGCGACGACTGTTTACAGCTGCTTTTAACTAACTATAAACCTAACTATAAATGGATAAAAAGTACAGCATGTTCTTTAGTAAAAAGATTGTAATTGTTGGTAAATTAGTGTGGTATAAGAGGATAAGGGGAATAAAACACTTGGCGTCGGCTGTTACAGGAAAATAACGTTGGAAATGTTGTGATCTTACCGAGTTTAAACTGGTCGGAGGTGTTGCTGCAGGTCTGTTTAACCTCCTCACTGCCCCATCCGAGAGGATACAGAGCACAACCAGAGCCGATCAGCAAACCTGCACACACACACACACACACACACACACACACACACGCACGCACACGTGAGTACGAATCATGTGATCAAGACACAGAGACAACAATGTGCAGTGGGAGTCACTTTACTGAGTCGACTCTTTTGAACAAACCCCTTTTCACTGAATCAAACTCTGCAGTTTTGATTTTGTTACTGATTCACCAGATCTGCATCCAAAAATATGTATAGTAAATAAATAAATAAATACACTGTCAGATGCTGAGCTTTCAGTCTGAGTGCATAGATGCAAGAAAAACCTTTTGTGTCTCACCCAAAATGATTCACTTTGAAGGAGGAATCGTTTGCAAATCGCCCAGCATTACAGTAACACACTGAGTTACACACAGAGGAAAGAGGGTTAGTCTTATACCAAATATGTATATAACTAGAAAAACACTAGAAACACAGACATGGACGATCTGGATGTAAACAAAATCACAGAGAAACGCCTCGAAACTGTCTCCATGGAAACCTAATCCTGTCCAAATAGGGCATATTTCAGTTTTGTTGTTAATGTTTATATTATGAGCATTTTCGTTCTAGTTTCCCAGCAGAATATGGAGTAGCGTTGACCCAAATTTCCTCCTGAATTGAGCCGTCAGAGCACTGAAACCCCCTTCAGCACCGCGCCATCTGCCACCTCACACACCACTAATAAAGAACGCTCTGAAAATAATCCTGGCATTGCGTCATCACAGCGTGTAGAGGATGCGGGGGGAAAGTAAGCAGCTGGTCGTAGTGGGAAGACGACAGGAAAAAGTGCGACATTCCCTCCATCTGAGCTGGTCCGGACCGACGGCATGTCGGAAATGTGTGCGAAAGCAGCCGGTGGACGAAGATCCCACACACGTCCATCTGCTTCTGCTTAGCATCATGACCACAAACGTGCTAGCAGAGCTAATGATGAATGCGTTTATGAGTTTATTGTTTTATTAGGACCCTCATTAGCTGTTAGCAGCTGTTTCTCCTGCAGGAGGAGGAGGTCTGGGTCTCTCACTCAGGTCTTGAGAAAGGTCATGGCTGGGGGTCACATCACAAAACCCCCTTACTTAAAGCAACGTAAGACGCCGGGACGTCTACTGCTTTTCCACCGAACCCAGAACTGTCCAGTTTTTAAAAAATGATTTTGAAATAAAGCAGGTCAGATCTCGGATTTGTGCGAATTTATCGCGTGTCTCCTTCACAGAGCTCGAGACACGGCCAGCGTGAGCATCCAAACGCAGTCGAGGGTGCCAATACTTCCCCCCCCCAAAACATAGATGCTTGAGCACAAACTCTATCAGACGACATTAAAATACAGCCAACAAAAACAAACCAAAAGTTTTTTGAAGATTTTTTTTCAGTCACAAATCTCACAACCTAATAACTTTAAAGGTCACAGCCCCCCCCCGGTCAAAGGTTAAAGGTCATACAGAGGTGATTCGGTGTTCACAGCAAAGAGCTGGTGGTTATTTCTGAGATCCGTGACTGCTGCGCTGTGCCTTTTAATCATCACGGCTGTGTTTCAAAACGGTTTTTAAAATGCCCTCGTTCACTCCACCTTCACCATGTGATCGCTGAAGACTCAAAGAGCACGTTTTACCCAGAATGCATTGCAATCTGATTCAAATTCCACACGCAACGGGACACATAGCCGGTACACACTTTTGAGGAGAAGTCTACAAGGGTGCGCTACACACACTGGAATGCAGAGGGGTATCTTGAGGCATTATCATACTAAACACACCTCTCTCTCTCTCTCTCTCTCTCTTTGTGTGTTTGTGTGTGTGTTTATGCCCCTATTATTAACTCTGTGTGTCTGAGATCTTGGCACACACACACACACACACACACACACACACACACACACACACGCCTCAAACCTCTCATTAGGAATCTTCTCACAGCTTTGAGGTTTTTAATTTATAGCTCAATTTTCTAAAAGCAGCTCAGAAATGAGAGAAAATGAAGCTCAGTCGTCCCGTAGCTCGTTATAAAAGAGAATAAAATCACACCTGCATTATCTCCAGCTGCCAGTTCATGCCCAGATTATCATTTTCATGAAAATTATTTATGTGTAAAATATGCTCTTATAACGCTGCTTTGTCTTAAAGATCATTTAAAGTCACTCCAGAGTTCAATTACAGAAAAGTACAAGAGCTGGCCTGATTTTTTTAATTTTATTTTATTCCCGAATGTGCGCTCGAATATTCGTTCTCGGAACCATCCTTAATATTAATCACAATACCATCTACATTTCATTCATTCGTTCATCTTCAGTAAGCACTGGATCCTGGTCCGGGTCACGGCGGATCCGGAGCAAATCCCGGGAGCACAAGGAGCCGGGCGGAAATATTTCAGCTTACTGCAGTTCAGAGTACAGCC
Organism: Pangasius larnaudii; assembly: GCA_037576815.1. Taxonomy (NCBI): domain Eukaryota; kingdom Metazoa; phylum Chordata; class Actinopteri; order Siluriformes; family Pangasiidae; genus Pangasius; species Pangasius larnaudii. The sequence goes on from CM074932.1 coordinate 763,728, forward strand.
AGTAGGGGGCGATGAATATCGGACATCAGTGCTAGCCATAAACAAGAAACACCAAGAGCGATTTTTTAAATTATCACACAAACAGAAAGTGGATAATTTATGAGTCTAAAGTAGCAATAACCCGAGATCCTGCGTGCGATGGTGCGATATATAACCAGCTCTTTTCTTTGAGGAAGTTCAAATCCAGCTACCGCGAGAGACACGTAGCTGCTTTCGTCTCTGTGCAACAATAACAGAAATAAACGTACGATTCAAACTAAAATGTTGTTGCTGTAGGTGTGTAGTTTGTGCAAGCGACCTCAATTCCGTCTTTACATCTTTACGTTTTTTTTTAAACAATAATACATTTAATTTAGCGTACGAATATTTTTACAGCGTGTTGTTTTGCGTTAAGTTGTCTCTCTCTCTCTGATTCAGCGACACGCATCAGCACACTCGTGTATGACGTCGTCTCTGATCGACAGTTATTAATCATTAATTATATAGTGTATAACGATCATAATTAATATATCACATGATAAACTGCTAAGATATTTATATCTTAAGATTTCCTGAACGCAGCACTTTTTTTTTTTTTTTGCTAATATTTAACATTAACAAAACTACATTTATTGCTAGCTATAGTTGATTATTTTGTTTCTTACTTTCCTCACTCTGAGGCACGGAGCACATTTGACTGCAAGTAACACACACACACACACACACACACACACACACACACACACACTCGTCCTCTACAGTAATTGATGGAATCGGTGGTGGAGGAAAACACACAGCTCACTTTCTTGTTAATGACGTTTCAGTTCAGTTGCCGCTTTTTTTGCGAAACGGAAAATCTATCTCCTCGGGTCGGCTGTGGAATTTTCCAGAACAACAGAAGGACACAGCGGGTGTCACAGAAAGCCACGTTTCGTATTTTCCCCCCTCACTAAAACACGATCGTGAGGACTTTCAGCGGCTTCTGATTAGCTCTCGCGTGAGATTTGTAATGGATATAAACTTTATATGACGTGTAAAGGATTGAAAGTAATAAACATGGATGCAGAAGAAAACATTATACAGTCCTGAGGGAAAACAAAGGTTCCCCAGAAGGTTCTTTGGAAGGTTTATTTGCTTGAAAATAACCGAGCAATTGTTTATCTCTCGCAGATTTACAGTGGAGTGAAGATTTTTTTTTTTTGGTTGCGTCCCAAATATGCAGGGTTTTGACCTTCTGTGATTGTGGAGAGGCAACTTGCATCACCCACTAGGAGATCCCTAAAGACCGTAGCAGCTAGAACCCGACAAGAGATCAGAAAGGATTCCAAGGAGAACCCTTGAAGAACTCTTAGAATCAGAGTTCGCTGTAAATCGAGACTAGCACGATAAAAGACCTCCGGAGTCCGGATGAGCGTTTGAGACGTGGCCTTGTTCATAGACAATGACTAACGCAGAAAGCAAGAGGAAGATTTATTGTTTTTAGATAAAATAAAATTTTAAAAAATGACTTTTATGATGCAGTTCCAGAGTTTCAAAAACATCCACGATGGACCTCAGGATTTCACAAACCTCGGATCTGAAAATATGTCCGAATCTAAGTGTGTTTAGAGTTTAAGGTCTAGTTCACACTAAAACGGGTCAATTTGAGAACGTGTCGATTTTTTACGCTTTGGCGACAATCACGTTTTCAGCCATTTTCCAAAATGTTTCCTGTCCACAGTGAACATCGTTTTAACATCGTTTCCTTACGTCATTTTCAGTTGTACTGACAACATAATATGTGCTTTTTCACACGTCCCAGTGCCGCTTGTGTATCTCATACCTCAGAAAACAGTAACACAATAAAATCCGCCATCTTGGAATCGTGACAATCTTACGTCAGCACACTACAACACAGAAATCAGTGTTTTCAGATTCAGTCACATAAGAGAGTGGATTCGGAAAGGTGTATATGTGTGTGTGTATATGTGTGTGTGTGTGTGTGTGTGTGTGTGTGTGTGTGAGCTTGACAGCCTGCTGGTTGCTCAACGAGGCCGCTAAGCTGCTGCTAAAGCATTACTCAGAACCCAAGCTGTCAACACACATCAATACAATAAGACACAGAACATAACTCAACTCTCCACACACACACACACACACACACACACACACACAGTAGATGTGTGTATCCAAGCACGGACATGAACTCATTTTCTTTTCACCAGCAGATGATAAAAGCGTGCTTATGAGCAGAACAATGTGAGATTTATTTCAGAAACACTGCAGCCTTTCTTCGTTTCATCTTCAGCCACAGAGGGAACATCCTCACATCGAACACGATAAATTCAACAGAATGAGCTCGGTTTATTCACACTGGATATCAGGAAGGCAAAAACTCTTTCCATTGAAATTAATTTTCCTTTCCAAATGTCACTAAAAAAAAAAAAAAAACATGTGTGAATGAAACTCCATAAAGGAGGAACAGAGTCTGAAAAACACTGGTCCTCCTCCTCTCCTCAGATGCAGCCCTGAAGAAAAAGAACACAATCCCTCAATTCTGTTCACCGAACAAAAGAAAACCACGTCAGCGTAAATGTTACAGGGATATCGCTATAAACCTAAAGAGACGTCCTGCAGAACCCAGGGACGGAACCCAACACCATCGAGTACTGACATGAACGGTGAAGAGCGCTCACTGATTTACTTTTCCCTCTGAAGGGAACGAGGGAACATTCCAGACTGATTGCTCTGAGGAGAATGCAGCGCTGCATACCGGAGAGGACCTGATAGAGACCATGCACACAGAGACACTACTGTTTACTCGCCCATGGAAAGTTTGATCAAATGTGTGTGTGAGTATGAAAGAGACAGAGACAGAGAGTGTGTGCGATGAGATATTATGTCCATGTTCATGTCCATGTCTCAGGCTACGTTTACACGACAACGATGGAGTCAAAAACGGAAAAGTTTTTCTCTTGCGTTTTCAAAATGTTCCACGTATAAACGACAACGTTCTCAAAACGATATCCACGACAACGGCCAAAAACGCTGTATCACGTACGCGCTTGCCTTCACAATAGACACGTACCGCGCATGTCTACATACCGAACACGTACTACGCACACGCGTAGATTCCCGTATTGGGTGTTTACATGGAGATATGCGTTTTCAGTCCCCAAAACGGCATTGTCGTGTAAACGAACAGGCAAAACGCATAAAAAGTTTCCCGTTTTTGGCTGAAAACGTTGTCGCGTAAACGGCGCCTCACAATATGTTCACACCCGCTAGCTGTGAACCTTCACGCCGCCGTCGACGTGCTTCCTCCCAGACGTGCGAAGTCGTTGATAGTCACAGGAGGAGAGCGCTAATAACACCGTGTACGGACACTGTGATTGGCTAGCGTCGCCCTGACTGACAGGAGAGACAGGAAGTGTGTCCCGCCCACCCAGACAGCAGGACAGTTATACGCCCTCTCATTTCTCGTCCACACAAACACGGATATTTTTGAAAGTGTAGATTTTATCCAAGACAGTGTTTTTGAACACATCTCTGTCCACATGAACACTCTCTGAAAATGGTCACATGATCACAACAGCCATGATCACGAGGCAGCAATAGTACGTCGTTAAAAGTTATGCATCGAGAATAGCGTTAAGAGCCTCGTGTTAAAAAAGTAGAGCAAGAGACATGCAGAAAAACACCAACGTGGCCAAAAACCAGACAAACTCAAGGATTCAGCAACAGAAACCGTGGAAACTGAGGCCATAACACAGAGAAAATCTATATTCTCAGAAATGGCTGTATGGGTGTGGGCGGAGCTTCAGATTCCCTAGCGATCTCCTAGCGATAGAGACTTATTCTGAGCCATGCTGGAGCCGAAATGAAAGAATTGTGATTAAGATTGACCGGATATGATTGAATCTGCCCGGCCTGAGACAGAGTCATGCACCACAATCAGCTCTGGGGGAATAAAAAACAGGAACGAAAGGAGCAGCTAATCACGGCTCGTTACACGCCGATGCACGTTAACAACGTTAACACGCTCTTCACGCAACACACCTGAGGCGGGAATATACTTCTGATGAAATCTGCCTCTCATCTCCATCTCATTCCCAACCATCTGTCTCTCATCTAACCTTAACCTGTGTGTTTGTAAAGATAAGAGACTGGAGATGAACTGATAAGGAAACACACACACACACACACACACACACACACACACAAAGTGGTGCGTTATCTACAGATTTCCCTCTCACACACATCCTGTCACCTCACTGTGGGAAACATTCTTTACATTCCTGAATGAGACATCAGGGAGACCCCTGGGAGAACACACACACACACACACACACACACACACACAGTCTGTAGACTACAGTCACAATGAGAACGAGAGAAGACAGGAGGAGAGGAGAGGAGTTCATCCTTCTACCTAGTTGATTATCCCAGTATCATAACCAAAAAATGAGGATTAAATAGCTTCTCATCCATCCATCATTCCATCCATCCATTATATAGTCCATCTATTTATCCAGCCATCCTTTCATTCATCCACCCTTCCATCCGTATACACAATAAAGCATCCACCCACAGTCTGCAGACTACAGTCACATTAAGAGAAGGAGAGAAGAGAAGAGAAGAAAAGAAAAGAGGAGAGGAGAGGAGAGGAGAGAGTCCTTCACACACACACACTCCTTATAACCTTATATGAGCAATTCTGTCTCATTCTCTCTCTCTCTCTCTCTCTCTCTCTCTCTCTCACACACACACACACACACACACACACACACACACACACA
>CM074932.1:860995-872017 GCA_037576815.1 Pangasius larnaudii
CTGTCTGTCTGTCTGTCTGTCTTACACCCTGCTTGTCCCCACGCCCTCGTCCCTGATTGTCAAGAATAATATAACAATGAAAAGTTCATGGTGTGATAACTGTCTTACTCAGTATCATGGTTTTCACAGTTCCTACTTATAACCACATTTATTATGCTGCCTCATGTTGTTTCTCTGAAACGTTCTGACTTTAAATCAGTCCTCTTAAACCACCTCTTTTTTCAGACTGTTGATCATTAATTGATCCAGAAACTCATATAAAATAACCACAATGCAACACACAAGATAACAAAGGGCTAGAATACATGAAATAAAGTATGATCTCCTGCAAGAGTCTGTTTTAGGGCCTTGTATAATTTATCTTTCACCCCAGTATTAACTGGTGCCACATTTGATTGCTATGGGTCTTAACTGGTTTTTATTTTACATCACTTCAGTTATGTACTCACTTGGTTTTAGGTAAGTTATTGAGTTAGGTAAAGCCAACATGTTATGGGCAGGTAACAGGCCACAAACCCTACAACACGTGATTGTAATAAAGTGAGGTGTGTGTAGTAAGAATGTAATTTTTAATGTGAAGAGCGTGTGTTTTGTTTTAACCAGCTAGCCAGCTAACATTGTGATTATGAGTTTATGATGTGTTTACTTTCAAACCAGTATAATGAGTCTTAGATTTAACCAACTAATGTGTCTGTGTTGATTAATCTAACGTAAATACTGCTATGAACTTATTTAAAGTAGTGAAGTGATGTTTGACTTACTGATGACGGTGTGAGCGGCCATGGTGACATGACGTTATATGCTGAACTCGGGATTGATGACACCATTCCGACCTTCTGAACAGGAATTCCAAGTTGAGGGGGTGTTTTCTCGTTGTCATTTTCTTTGGTCAGAGGTTGGAGAAGATTTATTTGAATGCAGAATTATACAGAGATGCAAATCAAACGTACTCATCACAGACGTAACAGACACATGTCTGTGGGAAACAAGTCCTACCCTAATAGTACTTAAATGTTTCCTGTCTCTCACAGAGTGTGTGTTTTGTCGTTTCTGTCCCTCTCTCAGGCCGGTGTTTAAATGTGGAGGGAATGTAGAAGGAGACTCTGGCTTCGTAGGCAGTGAGGACTTTCCTTCGTACTACAAACCAGACAGCAAGTGCACTTGGTACCTCACTGTGAGTGTGAATTCATGTTCTTCTTATTCATGAGTCCAATCTGTGTTTTTTAATTTAACAAAATCCGAGCCACAAATGAACACATACTAATTAATCTGCCATTTTCCTCTCTATTTCTATCTGTGCGTTTTAGTGGAACTCGTGAATTTCTTTCCACACGGAGAGTCAAAACACCATAAACTCACCCTTCAAGTAAATAAAGTTGTGAGAACATTGTTACTACAACTTGGCAACCATGTGTACCTGGAACTAACACAGTGACAGTGTAAATGAGACAAAACTGTCCGAAAATGTCAACATTTTCCTCAGATTTGTTGGTAAATTTCTAAAAATACACAATAAGTACACTTAGCATGAACCGCTAAAGGAAAATACAACACTGTGTGAGAACTAGAAAATTTTGACTTCCAAAATTAGCACAAAAGCTGGACATTCAAGTAAAGACAGTAAACACACAATTGTATTTAAATACATGCTGATAGCTTTATTAGCATGACTGTAATTATTGCTAAACGTGTCTGTCTCACTATCTCTGTCAGGTCCCAGAAGGCAATGTGGTCACGCTGTCCTTCAGGATTTTTGACCTTGAGGCCGACACTCTGTGCCGATACGATTTCCTGGATGTATATAACGGTCACTCGAACATGGGACAGAAGTTGGGTCGCTTTTGCGGGACGTTTCGGCCCGGCACGCTCATCTCCACCTCCAACACCATGATGCTGCAAATGGAGTCAGACTCAGGAACCGGGGGGCGTGGCTTCCTCGCCCACTTTACTGGAACCAAACCACACGTGAATGGTACTCGTCACTTATATCAATGATGTTATATCAATTATTTCAACAATTAACTAACCCTTATGTCATTTTTGCTTTAAAAAGAATAGTGATATCATTCAAAGAAACTCCATAGAGTTGGTTTAAGATCCCTGAGCATTACTTTTTCAGGCTCTACATCCATTAGGATTGTTCCCAATGCGGCGAAAAGATGGAAGATTGTGGATTTTAAAAGTCATGTAACAGTTGTGGTGATATAAAACATAAAGTCTGGACTAAAGAGAGAGAACACTGAAAAGAATATTTTAAGAATAAGAATTTTATATATTTTATATACTTGGATCAAAGTTACCAAAAAAAAAAAATAAGCTGAAAAAGCTGGAAAAAATTCACCACAACGTAAAAACTTTTTTTCAGAGAAACCTAAAAAAAAAAATACCCGCAACAGGTTCTTTTTTTTTAAACTGATCCAATGGTTCATTTTTTCCCAGGGTAGCAAAGTTCAATTTTTAGCAATTCTTTTTTTCTGTTTCTTTTTTCAGTGTATATTTTCTACTACTATTATTACAATTGCTGCAGATTCTGCCATTAGTTGTCATAGGGGTAAGTCCAGGGAGATGCAAAGGATGGATGCAAAGTGCAGAACTTCTTTAATGGGGACAAAAACAACTAAAATGGACCAAATCACAGGAAAATAACCAAAATCTGGGACAACAAGGAGCTGACTAAAGCTAGGCAAGGCGAGGAAATCTTAAACCTGAAAACCAAAATTATACACAGGGCAAACAGGAACCAAAATCTCACCACACACATAAACACAGGCACAAACACGAGCTTAATGCTCCAACAAAGAAAGAGGGAAAACACAGAACTTAAATAATGTGACAAATAGGAAAATACAAAACAGGTGTGTGTAATCAAAGGAGGAAATGGAGCAGACAACAAAAGAAGTGCCTTCTAGTGGTCTGGGGAGGAATCGTCCCTGGTGGCCGTGACATCACTTATACTAAAATATTAATTTAACAAAAGATTTGCACTGGATGCTAGATACTAGCATCTCAACTCAACTAGCATTGCGAATATTAGCATTTTTACATTTTAAACCTGAAGGAGTTGGAATTCTGTAATGATTATCATTCTTCAGCAATTCTGTACCGTTTATAAATTCTATCTTTGCTACTCAGGTACATGTAATATTAGATATTTTACTTTAACTTTTACCGCATTCATTTTCTCTTACTCAAGTATGACATGTTTTCTGATAAATTGTGTTGAAATTTGACTTTCAGAGGAACAGTTCTGTGGTGGAAAGTTGACAAAACCACAAGGCACCATCAAAACGCCCAACTGGCCCGAGAAAAATTACCCACCGGGCATCAGTTGCTCGTGGCTCATCACTGTGGATCCAGACAAGGTCAGGACTAGTGACACATCGTTCATGCATGAGTCAACTGTTTGAGAATCAAGAATCAAAATATAAGATATATATTGCACAGCTACTGGACATTACAGTCTAACTATTATACACTAAAAGCAATTCTGTTTGAAAAATCGAATTCATAGCTGTGTTCATTTCCGAGCTGATGTGTGATGAGTGATGATGGTGTTTTCAGGTGATTGAGGTGAAGTTCAATAAGTTCGATGTGGAGCGTGACACGTACTGTCGCTTTGATTATGTGGCGTTTTATAACGGAGGAGAGAGGGACGCCTCCAGGCGCATCGGAAAATACTGCGGTGACAAGGCACCCGAGTGAGTACGACTTTACCAGCTTCATTAGCTTCACCATAACTTCTAGAAAAAGGGTTCTTCAGTGGGTTCTTTGTATAGTTATGGGTTCCTAAAACAGTTCTAATAATATATCTTTAAAACCAGTTTTAATAATAATAATAATAATACATAAAGAAAAACGCTACATTAAATTCATAACATATTTTAACCAAGTGGTGCAGATGGTGGTGCAGCTCAGACCTTTCTAGGAGTCTGTAAGGCTTCACAAAGTGTGTGAGAGTCCATGTGGTTTATATAGGCAGGAGACAGGAAATAAAAATAACAAACAAAGAACTAAAACTCGGAGCAGGGAGCCCTCTGGTGGCGTGGTGGTAAATTGTCCGTGGCTGACAATATCCTAGCTGAGAAAGATCGAACTTGAACAAATGAATAAACAGACAAATAAAGGGTAATAACTGTACTAGCTCGGCATACGCCATTGGAGCCAGTGTTATAACTACACAGCTAATTTCAATCCATATTCCATTTTTCTTTCTCCTCTCCATCTCCGTTCATCTCCAGGCCCATCGTCACCAACGGTAACATTCTCCTGGTCCAGTTCGTGTCTGACCAGAGCGTCACTTCTGACGGCTTCATTGCCTCATATTCCAGTGTCCCGAGAGGGCATTCTCCCCAGCCAGGATCCCGTGTGCACTCATTACCCACAGTCCCACGGCTCCCCGTGGCCCCACCCCGCAAACCCGTCACCACGATGACTACGGAGGTACCGACTACCACAACCACCACCACCACCACCACCACCACTGCACCCAGACGCCCACCTGCCAATCCTAACCATCCGGCTAGACCTCCAAATCGCAGACCAGAATCGGGTCGGCCCAATCCGGCACGTCCAGGTGAGAGACGAATAAATGGTATTGCATCATAAAATACAAGAGTCAATCAGGGTTCGGTATGCAAAAGCAGGCCGCATTTTATCCGATATAAAAAATATACAGTCTTCACAACATTTCTGTGGACACTTTAATGAGTTTTATGGGATTGTCATTGTGTTATTGTGACAACACACATTGTTTAACAGCAACCATTTCTTCTCGATATAAAATGATATTTAATCAAATATATTTTATGACATTATTCAGCTTCTTATTGTGCAAATTTTCAGGCCCGAACCCTCTGTGCCCTAAAACGTGTAAGAGAGACAGCAGCATAAAGACGAGTTTCTGCAGCAGTGATTTTGGTGAGTATGTTGTCCATTGTCACAGATCCTGATCAGAGACGTACGTGTGTGTGTGTGTGTGTGTGTGTGTGTGTATGTGTGTGTGAAATAAATACCTGTTGTGTTTTCTCTCTCTGTAGTGATCACAGGGACCGTGACGGCGTTCTCCTCGACTTCTCAGGGCCGACTACTGGCCTCCATCTCCATCATTAAGATTTATAAAGCTGGAAGACTGACCACCACTCAGGCTGGAGAGACCATGACTGTTAAACTGGTGCTCATTTGCAAAACATGTCCAGCGCTACGCAGAGGTAACCTATACCAAATGGCCAAATAAAGTGAAGCTAACAAAATTGACCTTTATAACAAAAATGAAAAATAAAATGCAATAAATGAGGAAACCGTAATTAAAAAAAAAAAATAACGTATTGCAGCAATAAACGTGGCAAAATAACCCACAAATTTCCCACAGCAAAGTTGCAGCAAAAGTTAAAAAATTTACGTAGATAAACAATAAGTGTTACAAAAATAACACAAATTACCAATGATAAACTAGACAAAAAGTACTAAAAATTACCTATAAAAACCATTAAAAATAGCACAAGTAACCGAAATTACAGACTTATTTTTGCAGCAGACAAAATTAATGTAGCAATAATGACATAAATTGCTTAGACAAAACAATAAACGTATCGAAAGCACTAAATGTTACACACAACAAACAATAGCAGGTGGCAAAGGTGGCAAAAGTAAGAATAATTGCCTATGAAATATGATAAACATGGCAAAAGTAACCAAAATGATCCATGACAAACAATAAATGTGGCGCAAAATGAGCAATGACGGACGATAGACATAGCGAAAGTAGCAGAGGTTACACACAACAAACGATAAACATTGCAAAAGTTTTTAAAAATGACCTAGAACAAATGATAAATGACACAAAATGACAGAAAACTGCTTAAAACGATAAACATACTGTATAAAGTATCTCAATAAACATATCATCAGTGAACATATCGGCGAACGTAACAATGATAAACAGTGTCGCTCCCGATTTTGACTCCAAAGCTGACTGCAGAAGAGGAAAAAAAAATGTATGAACTCATTATGAAATTCATGATCTTCAGTTCCTTCTTGGTTTTTCATGTCCCTTTTTTCTGTTTCAGGTCAGAACTTCATTCTGATGGGTCAGGTGGATGAAGACGGGCGTGGCGTTCTCCTTCCAGGCAGTTTCACGGCCCTGTACAAACCACCACACGACAAAATCCTCGCCAGACTCACCACCCAGCCGTGCTGATCTCCACGGCTAAGAACAACACAGGAAGAACAGAACGTGCCAAAAATAAAACACTTGACAGTATAACATGAATGAATCGGTAGAAATGATTCCCTAAAGCAACACTCAGGCAAAAAAAAACTAGTGTTCAGTCTGTCAGTAGCCATTATTCCGTCTTCAGCAGCGCAGTATCGTATTTTTCAGCCACAGCGTTTTGGCAAAGTTTACAATTTTGTATTGTCGTGTTTTTTCGCCCTTCAAGGCCCTCGTGTCCAATAATAAGGTGCAAGAACTCTTATTTTTTAATTAGTGCACTAGCAATTAGCTAACATGTAAGCAAACCAACAGTGAGTGGACAATTCGTACGCACTTCTGAGTGATTAGGGGAAGTGGACGAGGGCGCATTAAAACCAGTACTGTAACATAGGACGCAATTTTACTTCGAATTTGGAGCATCATCGTAATAAACACGTCATAAACCGAAATGATTTCATGGCAAAATATAAAGGAACATTTCACCTTATTAGCTTTATACACCTGAAGATGTCATACAGTATATTTGTAATTTATGATGTCATCAAATAAAGGATTTATATCACACCACATCTTAAGCTTTTTTTCTTTTCTCTGTCTTGATGTTAAAAAAAACGCAGCTCGTCGTGTTACCAAGGAACCGCAAAGAAGCGTAAACTCCTCTGTCCTGAAGATGTCGGAAACCTTACCTCTGAGTGTTACAAAGTGCTGGCACTGGAGACTCCTTCTACTCCTTTCCTTACAGAAAACTTCACCACATCAACGGTTACACGTTTTTATCCGTCTGTGTGGAGCATCCACCTTACAGGTCCCTGTAAATGAGCTGCTGATTTGCAGGCGCACTACCGTCACAGCTGCTGTTATAGACAATTAATCAACACATTCCCACTTTGTGAGAATTTCTGATTTTAAGTTTATTGAAGAAAAAAAAAAAAACACAAGACTGCACATAAAAGTACACTAAACATAACAGAATCATGCAATGCCATTTTTTGATGCGATGTTCAGTCCTCCAAATTAAAATGCAAAAATAAAATCAGGAAAAAAAAAACATGCAATTTTGATATTTCTTTGATAAAAAAAAAAAAGTTCAGAAATCAGTGGATTCGTCTGCCTTGATTTAAAATGTGCGTAATTACTATACAAATTAATAATAATAATTAAAAAAAAAGGAAGATCATTGGATTATTAACTCTTTATCACAGTTTCATCGCAAGACTCTGCAGAGCGTCCGGTACGTCCTCACACCCACACGCTGGCTTTGGCGTCTCTCTCCGCTGCCCCCTGCTGGCCGCAGCAGCCCCTCAGCCCCGGGTGCTGAGACACAGGAAGGTTTTTATAGACGGCGCGGCTGTAAGGGATGAAGCAGAGGCCGAGCTGCAGGTGACGTGCCAATCTACAGTATGCCGCTAGAGCCAACACCAGCAGAGGAACCAACAACAAGAAGCCCACAACCAGCAGAGCCACACAGGACGCGTCGTTGAGCAGGTCCGAGCAATAAACCGAGGTACCATGGGGCTGGACCTGGATGAGAAGATTGGAGGAAAGTCAATCATCTATTCATCAGAATAAATGGAAATGAAACTTCTTAACAAAGCCCAGATAGCATTAATCATGACATTAAATCTTATATAATATTTTATTATAAGATTTTCTAAAATGCAAGTCAAGTCAAGTGGCTTTATTGTCATTTCAACCATCTACAGCTAGTTAGTACACAGTGAAACAGAACAACGTTCCTCCAGGAACAAGGTGCTACATAAAACAAACACAGAACTACAGGACACTACACATATTTACATAAAGTGCACAGTGCAGACGGCACAAGACTTTATGACAAGACAAGATGACAGTCGTGCAAAGGAGTAACAATATAAGTTCCTGTAAATGTAAATATCAGGAGTAGCAGCTGAGTAGAGAGTATAAAGATTATACACAGTATATAATAAATATTTGTAGCAGCAGAAATTGAATACGGAGTTGTGTAAAAATTGCAAAGAGGATGGGGTGATGTTCACTTGAGTGTGTGTGTGTGTGTGTGTGTGTGTGTGTGTGTGTGTGTGTGTGTGTGTGTTTTCAGTCCAGTCTCTGAGGGTTGAGGAGTCTGATGGCTTGGGGGAAGAAACTGCTGCACAGTCTGTCCGTGAGGCCCGAATGCTTCGGTACTGTTTGTCAGACGGCAGGAGGGTGAAGAGTGTGTGTGAGGGGTGAATGGGGTCATCCACAGTGCTGGTGGCTTTGCGGATGCAGCGTGTGGTGTAAATGTAAATGTCTGTGATGTCTGTGATGCACTGCAAATGAACAGTATCTTGTTAATTAAAAGATAGAGTAAGCTTTCACAAAACAGCTTTTCGGTGAGCAAGAGCAATACCTTACTGTATATAAATATCGAAGTCTTGGTCCAGTATAGAAAAAAACAGTCAATGAATCATCTGGGAGTCGAATCTCATTGGTCATCTGTGTCAAATGATTTGACTCATTAAAAATACTCAAAATTCCCATCTTACCTTAGAATGGCAGAGGAAGCCGAACACGACCATGGTGAGCGCCGGAGTGAGGATGATTCCGAAAATAACGGCGGCGAGTGCTACATTCACGGCGGCGATGATGAGGTTCTGCAACGTGACGAGAACCGAGCACGCCCAGCAGTCCAGCGAGGCTCTGAGTTCCAGCGGCTCGGCCGAAGCGCTGGAGGATGAGTACGGAGGAGGAACCACTGCTGCTGGGGTCGCGGGGTCAACAACCGGCAATGACACGGAGTTTGTGTGATGCAGACGAGTCGACTCGGAGTCGTCTCCGTCAGAGACGACCTGCTGACACGGCGTCCTCTCCAGAGTCCCATTACGAGACAAACTCATCCTGAATCACAGAGAGAGCGAGCTCAGAAGCGCACAGCTGTGGAGTTTTGGAAAATCCAGAACATCTTTAGCAAATTTAAATAATACTGTTTATCAAGTTTCATGCTTCATTATCATTATAAACATGTTATGAACTGCATATGATCATGATTTTTGACTTAATGATGATTCAGAAGTTTTCTACACAAATTCTGCTTGAAGTCTCAGAGTTTAGACAGATCACTTGTCCTTCTGAATGCTATTTCTATACTAGATATATTTCTGATACTGTGATTATTTTTTAGCAAATGAAGTAAATATAATTTTTTGTGTGTAATGTTATAATTAAGTGAAACACAGCAGGAATATTTTTTGAAGGTTTTGAAATGGCATGGAGTGATGTAAAGTGTGGAAAGGCAGGGATTGATTCCAAGTGCTCTGAGAAGACAAGTGGCCTAAGGCGACACTAGGGAAGGAAAAAATGCTTCCGATTGTTAATAATCATCTGAGACGAGGGAGTCATTTCAATTCTAGGTGTTTGTTAACTTTCCCTGCTTTGTATAGTCATATAGTATATATACTGTACATGATATGATGCATCATATTGTACTTTCACTATTTTGCACAGAAATGGTCAAAACCCTGTTTTTTTTTTTTGCCAATATGAAGGTGATGTGTTACAAAATTAGCATCACCAAAAAAGAACAGCTGTGGCAATGTCCTCAGACATGTTCAGTGTCAAGTGCTAGAGCTGTGAGGCTAATGTGGCTAACAAATAATCAGCATAGCATCGTAAATAAACATAGATTGTCTCAGAAATTATATTTGTACAAAAATGGTTTCATAAAATGAGAGAATAAGGCTGTAATTTAAAAGATTGCTCAGGTTGGGCGTGGCTCTGTATGATTGGGATTGGGTCAGAGGAGTTTCCTGTTCTAGCGACTGTGTCTGTGCATATGACCTTGAATTTACGTAAAAAAAGTAAAAGTGTAAAAAGCAGCTGTGAGTCTTTTCGTCTTTACGTGATCCACTAGTTGAATCCTGTGTATGATGCATATTAAATCACTAATTAAACGTTGCTCAAATCTCTCAGATACCAGCAGTAGAAAAATCCTTCTTTGCCTTAAAGTAACCTTGTGCGAAAAGTCAAGCTTGGCTTTTTTTATTCTCAGTACTCCGTGGCACGGAGTGTGGAAGGTAAACATAGATAATTGAGTGACTGTGAACAGGAGGAAACAGGAACTGAGAGAAAAACTAAAAACATGAAACAATGAGGCAGGAACCGAGCCAAGAGGAAAGCATGTGCACGGAACCGACTTCGAATATCTCCACGAGCAGGACATCTCCTCAAACACACGGCTTCCTGCTCATGCTGGGACAAATAAACCCGGATAACCTCCTGACCCTGACAGACTGACACTGAGCCTCCAGCAGGGTGCTAATGTAGTGGCGATTAGTCCTCTAAAAAAACCTTTCAAATTTAGACTGTAAATAAACTTGCATTGCTACAGTCTTAGACAACTTTTAAGGGTTGTTTGGTTGTCCCTCTGCAGGGAACCCTACAACAGTGCGTTCCTAATAGATCCGTTTTGGGAATCTAAGAACCTTATTTATCCACAGAACCCTTTTCTAAAAGTGTATGTATTAACTGCGTTAATGTGCAGTACAAACTCCTAATTATTGCCCATTATTTTCTCCTCAGTACCTAAAACCTGTCAGGAGTTTAACCTTTAGCTAAACTGTAGATAAAATGGTTCATGAAGGGTTCCTTATAGGGACCTTGAATAAATAAGGGTTCTCCAAAAAAACTTCTACTTGGACCAAAACAGATTAGCTACATTTTTAAGAAGAAAATATTAATAATTTTGACAATTACATTTGCACACTTACCCAGTCAGTGCATACACCCTGGATTAGTGGATTCACAGATTGTACTTTCTGACAGGGGAAACACTGTCTACACACACTTCGGTTTAG
>CM074932.1:881236-901236 GCA_037576815.1 Pangasius larnaudii
TTATTATTATTATTATTATTATTATTAATATTTCACAACTTTTTAGAAACATTAGTCTCATGTTTAGTTCAGAACTTTAGTGTGTGGTGTGCAGGGTGTATTTTTGGACAGACAGTAGATATGCATTTCCATATTTTTAGGATCTAAAGGAGCTGAACAGAAGATAAGCTTCAAAGGCTTTTGGTGGAAATCATTACGCTTTTTTCTGTATTATTCAGCACTCACAGTTTAGCGGCCCCACGTTCCAGGCGATGTTGTTGCACCAGCCGACGGCCTGAACCCAGTGAACGGTTCCTGCGTTAATCCACACTAAATCTCCGGGACGCTGGATAAAACGGTACACGGGGATGTTGGAGCGATATAGATCATCCAGAACCGGCCACCACGAACCCGTCAGATAGTCCACTCCGTTCCTGATGGACAGGAAAGAGACGAACAATGGGACATGAAGACTTGCTCATTTTAGCTATAAGTCGATTAGATTAAGGAAACCAGCGCAAGGACGCGAGAGACGTGACTCACTTCTCACAGAAGTGGCTGATGGCCTGCCAGTAGTGCTCATGTACAGCGAACCACTCACAGTCTCCAGGGCCGATGTTAATGTTCACCGAGCAGAAGTTGTTGTTCTCCTGGTGGCCTGAGGAGATAAACAAGAAAACACAGCACTTCTCATTTTTAAATGAACAAGTGTGAGTGTGTGTGGTGTACAAACGAGTCTCTTATATGTGTACGTATGTGTAAGTTGTTTTTGTGTAAATGTTTTCAAATAATTTTATCGAATTATTATTAATGAAATTAATTAAATTAGAGGGTTATTTCCCCCTCTTTTTTGTGCTTTTTATTTGTGTCTGAATTATTGCTTTTTAATTTTCGTTACGTTTTTAGTTCTTCAGCTTTTTTTTTATTCTTAATTTTTTATTTTTTTTCCCACTTGTAGCTTTGCTGTCGAATTATGTTTCTTTGTGTATTTTCCGTCTCCGAGTTATATTTCTGTCTACGTCTTCAACTTTTAAAAAAAAAAACATTTTTAATGTTTGTTAATTTATTACAATTTCCCCCTTTTGAGCATTTTTGTTTAATAAATTATGCTAATTTATGGGTAATTTCTTCATCATTTTAAAATGATTTTTGTTTGTTTAAAATGTTTTTTTAGCTGTTTTGTTTATTTAGTTATTTATAGTTATGTTTTTGAAAGTATTTCAGTGTGTGCATGTGTGTGTGTGTGTGTGCGCGTGTGTGTGTGTGTGTGTGTGTGTGTGTGTGTGTGTGTGTGTGTGAGTGAGTGAGTGTGTGTGTGTGTGTGTGTGTGTGTGTGTGAGTGTGTGTGAGTGAGTGTGTGTGTGTGTGTGTGTTTGTGTGTGTGTGTCTGTGTACCCGGCGTACGGCTGCCTGGGACCTTCATGTACAGCTGGACGGTGTTCATGCCGAGGATGGTGTGTCCGACGTGGCTCAGCATGTTCTCCGTGGAGGAGACGCGCATGAACACTGGCAACTTCAACAACTCCTGCAGCTGCGACTTCCACCTGCACCCACACACACACACACACACACACAGACATACACACAAATAATCAACACACACACACTGGTTTAAATCACCTGTGTCTGTGTGTGCATGTTTTACCTCTTTGGGTCAGAAAGATCGATGTTGGTACCAAACTTGATGATTTTGCCGAAGGACTTCTGCTCTAAGCTGAATGAGAGGGAAGCAAACAGCTTACACACCTCATGCAAAGACACACACACACACACACACTGTGAAGAAAATAAGAGGACACTTAGAGATAAACAGATGAGTGAATGATTAATCTTCTCACCTCTGTGTGCAGGAAGGGCTACTGGATGGAGTCTGTGATTCTGATTCTGTTTTTCTTTCTCCTTCGTCTTCATCCTCGCTGTCCTTCTCTTCCTGTGGGGTCCGACAAGACAACAAGGGTTTCCAATTCAATTTTGGGTTTGATCTGCATGTTAAAAGCTTGTCTGTAAAGTTAAACTAAACCTAAAGGGAACTACAAAAATATTGGCACCCTTAATGACAATAAGCAAAAAATAAAAGTTTAATTAAATTCTATTTTCCCTCTTATTTTCCTGGTTGGTTGGATGCTGTGCACCACTGCATGTTTATTTTATTTTTTTTATTTTCTCACAGCCAGGGGTCACCAAAGAGACCCGAGTTTCTTCTCTGACTAGATATTTTACTGAAGCTGCTTTCACACCTGCTTTCAAGCAGAATAAAAAAAAAAAAGCTGGCTGTGTTGCATGTAGAGGATGAAAACATCCTCGTAAAACTCAGGTCAGAAACACACCAATGGAAAAAAGTTAAACACACGTTTGCCAAGTACATGTATATATAACACACACACACACACACACACACACACACACACACACACAAAAACAGAGCCCAGAGTAAATAAATAAATAACTAGATAATTATATAAATAACTTGTTTAAAACATTTTGTGTATCACATCCTGTGTTGACTTTCTCTTATTGTTCTTCTGTCCACAAACACATCGCATCGAACACAGCTACAGAAAAATGCTACAACCCAAAACACACAGCATGTTTGACTCACTTCCTGCAGTTGAACGTTCAAACGGACTAATCTCTGTAGTGTGTGTGTGTGTGTGTGTGTGTGTGTGTATATATACCTGTAGGCTTTCTTGGAAGCTGGAGGCCTGGTACTGCGCGTACTTGGAGATGGTGGTGTGAGATCGGCTGCTCTCGCACGGCCACGTCTGAGCCGAGCCGGTCGTGTTCCAGTTCTCGTCAGCTGGCTGCTGCACCTGAGTCCTCACTTCCACTGCGTGATCGGCGTTCGCCTCCACCAGAGACTTAGTGGAGAACAAACCCAGGTCTGACAGAGTGAGAGAGAGAGACAGTGGGAGAGAGAGAGAGAGAGAGAGAGACATCTGACCTTAGACATAAATTTATCTGTATCGCAGATCTGTCCAGCTGAAACCAGCCAAAAAATAGCAGATGTCTTTGGCTCCCAGTTTAATCAGTGTCAATATAACATTACCTTTTTATCTAATGTTAGCTAGCATGTTATTTAAATCGACTACTAGTTTTAACTACATAAATAATTAGCCTAAGATTAGCTAGCTCGTTAGCAAACTTGACTTGCTAATAACATCAAATATCTGCTGCTTGAGAAATATTAGGTAAGCTTTTAGCAGGCTAGTTAATGCTAGTGCTGCGTATAGGTATGCTGCTTGCTTTTAACCCTTTCTTTAAGTTTAAAGCATCAGGGTTAAGGAGATGCCACTGTGTTACAAATTAAATGTAGATTTAGTGCACTATGCTAAACTGGTAGATATAAGCGTTCCATACCTGTTAGGCACATTACAAAAAAGTTCCAGTACAAATGTCCAAATGTCATACAACAATGTTGTGACTGATAAAGTACACTGGCTGATTATGTGTCTCACTGTCTGTGTGTGTGTGTGTGTGTGTGTGTGTGTGTGTGTGTGTCCTCACTGAGTCGGAGCGATCCTGCCAGGCCTCGGATAACAGTAACCGGATTTTTGGGATCTGTGCAGAACTGGAGCAGCACCGGAGAAAATGCATCTCTCTTACTTTCGAGCTAGAAACACACACAGAGTCAATCAGGGAGCTTGTACATCCTATAATAAACACATAAAAGATTCTAACGTGAAAAAATAAAACAATAAAACAGATCTCTAGCTTACGTAGATGCTGGGCGTGGGCGGGTTGAGCTTCTCTCGGGGAATCTTAGACTCGACGTTCAGCACAGGCTTCACAGACAAAGAAGGAAGCAGATAGGACTCACGGAAACGACCCTGCACCTTCGCATCTCTGACAGACAGACATACAGACACACAGACAGACAATGAAGTAAAACAGAATCATTATTCTGTCGTTCTTTCTTGCCTTCTGAACTGTGGTTGTTATAAGCGCTGTTATTACATGTGCTGTGCATGTTACGTTACTCTTAGAAAAACGTTACTTGCTACAGCGAATAAATCCTTCTTAACTTGAACTGAGAAAGAGGGAATAAAAAAAGGAGAGAGAAAGAAAGATACGGTGAGCTAAAAACACAGAACTTATACATTAACTCCATATGCTGATCCAGCAAAAGATGCATTTCTGCTCGGATAAAGATGCTAGTCGAGCTAAATGGTGCTTTTACAGCTACTATAAGATACTAATCAGTTAAAATGTGTGATATTCCAGATAAACATGCTATTACACCTACAGATGCTATTCCAAATTAAAATGTTAGCGCAGTGATGTTCTGCTTAGGTAAAGATGCTATTCCAGCTCAAGGTCCTGTTTAGCTAACAATGTTATTACACCCACAGAAGCTATTTCAGAGAGAGATGCTAATCCATCTTCTGTATGAAGCTATTCTAGATAATGTCTTAATTAAAGTGACATGCAGCTAGAAGCTCAAGGTGCTAATTAGCTAAAGCTGATATACTAACGGTAATATTATTATTATTATTATTATTATTATTATTATTATTATTATTATTATTATTATGTAAGAATGTTATCCCAGCTAAAGGTTTAAAGGTAAATATTCTATCCTCTTCTAAAATGGTATTCCAGCTAAATTTAGTATTGCTATTCATCTAGAGATCCATGTAAAGATGTTACTACAGCTTAAGATCCTTTTCCACATAAAGATGTTACACCAGCTGAAGATGCTAGCCCAAACAAGTACCAATACTCACTTGCAGGCTCTAATGATCTCTGCTGCACTGTTGTTGATGCTAATCTCTTTCAGCGGGATCCTCTTCTGCTCGAACTCGGAGGCAATGAAGGTCTGCCTCCCACTGATCTTGAGCTTCACCAGCTGAATCTTTAGCTCTTTCAGCGGCACAGAGGACAGAACCCGAACAGCTGGAGCTGTACTGGAGCCACCTCCGCTGGACAAGATTGTTTTTGTCATTTCTGCATCTTCCTCCTTGTTTTCCTCTTTAGCTTTGGCTCTCTCCTTATCCCCTTTTCTTTGCTCCTTTGCTGTCTCTGTTGGTTTCCTCTCTACTACCTCTTGTTTGTTGCAGACCTTGGCAAGCTGTTTGGCAGGTTCACCACCAGACGGGCAATGCTGTTTCTCAATTTTGGCGTTTCTTTTCTGCTTTTTATGCTGTCTTCCCTCTACGATACTTGGCTCTTCTATTATATCACTGCTGCCAGTCTTTGTTTTCTGCTGCTTCTGCTGCTCTCTCTTTCTGTCCCTGCCTTGCCTTTGCTTCTTCTTCTCCAGTTTCCTTTTAGATTTTTCCTTTCCACTGTTCACTTCTGATGAAAGGAGGGTACTGGGGCTCTGGTTCAGCAGCACCTCACAGCTGTGTGCCAGCTTAGCCTGCAAGGTAGCAGGCGACAAGGCAGAGGGCAACACCTTGACCTCATTCTCCTTCACCAAAGAGGTACAGATTGGTTTTTTTAATGATTCTACAGCTTCGATCATGTCATCACCTTCCTCCTGAACAACTCTGTCCTCTTTTTTCTCTTCATTTGCCTGCATGTTGTTGTCAGGCTTTGAAAATTCTGAGGTAGATATGGAAGGGGAAAGGCTGGTCAAGGGCATGGCCACTGGAGACACAGCTCTTGGGGATGTGGAGGTTGGGCTGTGCTGCTCTGGATGGTGTATCTCTGGTCCCAGTGAGAGTGAGGAAGAGTATTTGACCCTAGCCGTTGTGTTGGGAGGTGGCCGACCAAAGGGGCCACCTCTGTAGGTGTACTTATGGCTGTCTGCGGCCATGATACCATCAGTGTCATGCAGATGTGGTCCCTGAGAGGTTGTTGTGCTACTGTCCTGCTGCTCTGCTAAGGGTTCTTTGTCCTCTTCTTCCTCCATAACTTTTAAAGACTCAGCAATGCCATACAGTTTTGCCAAGTCACTGTGGCGGTAGTCCAGATCCATGGGATGACCCGGCTCTTTCCAGATTTCCTCTGGGTCTTGGATTGGAGAAGAATGAGTGGGGCTTGGCTGGAGGACCGGTCTCCTGATCACTCCTGCTATGTTAGCCCCTGCTTCATCCTCCTCTTCCTCACTGAGATCTGAAACAGGGGAGCCTTGCCAGCTCAGTACCGGGGGGCTAGCTGAGGGATCCAGTCGCAGATGGTCCTCCATAGAATTGCTGTGGGCAGGTAGTAGATCTGGAGCATGTTGGTTCTTCTCCTCAGGCTTAGGAATTTTTTCCTCTAAACCACTGGAGTGATGCAACAGTGGCAACTCCTGCTCACTGCTAGCAGGGGGTTCAGAGGTAATGTCCTCCTGGTCACACTGCTTGTCTTGGGTCCCGAAACTGCTGGTGTTTGGACTTGTAGGCTCAGAGGATGGCAGGCTGTTACTTTCTGAGGTTATGTTATTAGCAATGTCCTTTGATTGACACTGAAGCGGATGGTTCTGATTTGCTAAAGGGGGAGTAGAGGGCAAAATGAACCCTGAGGTGTGTGAAGAGTCAGAGTCACAGTTGGACTCCTCCTCTTCTTCATGTTTTGTGTATTTGGGAATACACAGTGATGTGTCTGTAAAAGCTGCCGGTGGAGGAGACTTAAAGATGGCTGAGTCTGGACTTTTACTCTGTGACCCACAAGAAGGAGTCTGGGGAGACATCTCTCTTCTTAAATGGTCCCCTTTCTTGATGCCATTTCTCTCTGCTTTCCTTGCTCTTTTCCTCTCATCTTTTGTTTTTCTATCAGACTGTCCCCCTATCTCTCCTTTTCTATGGCTTCCTTTCCTTTCCCGGTGGCCCCTTTTCTCTTGCCTCTCCTTTTTCTTTTTCTTTGCCTCCAGTTTTCTTAGTATCCTTGCCTTTCGTTCATCTGCCCCCTCCTCCCCTTTCCTTGTTTCCTTTTCTTGTTTTCTCTCTCGCTCTCGGTGTCTCTTCTTGGTTTCTACATGCTTTAACATGTCTGTGTCCAGCCAACGAATTGGGCTGTCCTGGCCACCATGGTTAGAGTGGCTGGGCTTAGTGTAAGTCGATGGTGCTCGATGTTTAGAAACCCTGATTTTCTTCCCCTCTAGCCTCTGAGAGCTGGACCCAGGTTCAGGGCTTGGGGACAGGCTTGCTCTCCCACAGGTGGTGCCATATCGAACACTTCTGCCTTCAGGGCTGCAATGGAGCTGGGTGTGTTTTGGGGTGCTGTGATGCCGTCCTCCCTCTTTCAGCCCTTGCAGTTGCTGCCACTCTTCAGGCCCTAGACCAGAGCGCCTGGTTTCCTGTGCAGAAACAGAAGCACACCACATTTTAGTCAAAGCTCACTAGATAAGTGCTGATCTTAAAACACCCTAATCCCTTAGTTACTCACTAAGGGCTTGACGGATTTGAAAGTCCATCCTGGAGCAAATATGATTGCTTATACTTCTTTCCTATCCTTGGACAAAAATCCAAAGATAGGCTTTAAGTTGGTTTAAATGGCTCATGAGGCATGACAGCACTCACACTGCTCTGCTTGTCCTTCCAGGCTGGCGTGGGTGAACCACGGCTGGCATGAGGTACTGGGTGCCAGTGTGGGCCCGCTGGAGGCTGGTGCTGGGGGCTATAAGGCACTCTGGTGAGGTTTGCTGGTGAGGGCGGTACAGAACGCTCCCAGTCCCCTTTGGTTCCATGGGATCCCAGGTGATCTTGGGTTTGGTGGCCATAAGAGTGGAGGTGGCCGAGTCTCAGGGACTTTGAGCTGTGGAAATCTTGGCCAGGGCCACCGAGGGTAGATGAGAGTACTGGATGGATCCTGTGGAGGTGATCTCTGCTGTTGGACTGACTAGACTCCTGGTGAGACAGGAACAGGGTGGAAATATTTTGATTTTCTTTTGAGATTATAACAGGCTTAGTTTAAACAAAACCAAAACAAGAGTGGAAATGAAGAATACATTTGGAAGTTTGATGACTTACTTGAAAGCCTGAAGCAGACTGTCTCTTATTTGACTGACTCCATTGGGCATCACTGCGGTATGGAGGGCTACAGGTGCGAGGGAGATGAGACAAGGGAGGGCGATTCATAGGCATAGGGTGCTTAATTTTGGAGTGAAGAGCCTGCAGAAGAATAAATAAGAACAAACTATTTAGGAATACACTCAATCTTACCCAAGCTGTTCTTAAACTGAACAGCAGATGGTGCTAAAATACTTTTCTTCAATAGTTGCGAGTCATGGTAACTTGGGCAACCATGTGGATGAGGGGTGAAAATATACCAAACATTCAGTAATGACTGAAGACCTTCAAAGACATATGTAAACGTTAGGTTAAAGAAAAAGGTCACTGACCTGGTGTGAGCTGACGCTTTTGCTTCTCTTGCTGGGACAGTCATCTCTTGATGGTGAGGGGTTTCGGGGGGCCGGACGTTTGATTGAGGGACTTTGAAATGATCTGGATGAGGCCACTGGACTCCATCTGTCTGCCGTTGGGGTCCGGTGCTGCTGGTGAGGGCCTCCATACTATGGAATGAAATATATAATAACATTGAGGTGCATTCTGCATTGTGTTGGCAAATACTGGGCCATTCCAGAAACCAGTATCAGCCAGGGCATATTCCTGCTCTGTGTTCCTGGGATAGGCTCTGGATCCTGACCAGGATAATGCAATTATTACTAAAAATGAATGAATGAATCACACACCTTCCTAATTTTTTTTTAGCCCCAGATCTTTTTGTGGTTGCATACAAGCTCACATATTTCTCTCTCTTTTACTCTTGCTCACCCTTGGAGGCTGATTATTGGGACCACGTCCTCCACATCCTGAGCTGTATCCATTCATAGTGGGCCGGTCAAGGTTCTGGTGCTGATTCGAACCCCAAGACCATGATGTGACTCGATCTCTACTGTTTGGCCCTCTCTCTCTGGGGTGATCATGAACTCTGTGCCTGTTGAACTCCGGAGGTCTGGTGGCAAGCAGAAAATTGGAAACAACACAGCAAATAAAATGTTCAGATGGCTGAACCACTTGGCTGCTAAAGTATATCATAAAGTATATCATGCTGAATGGTACTGACTAGACTCGGACTGACCTATTGTTATAAGCTTTGTGATAGTTTCTTCCTGACGCATGGCTCAGGGTTGACTGGTACCCTCCACCACTGCCCCTTTGGATGGATGGAGAGAGGGTACATGAGTACAGTGGTGTATGAATGACAGTATTTTGGTAACTTGATAGCATACCTGGATGGAGGGGGCAAGTGGCGGCTGGAGCCGGGAGCCCATGAAGCCCTGCTGGAACCGCCAGAGGGGAAGGAGTCCCATGAGTACCGGCCAGAATACTGGTGCTCTGTGTGATACATCCAGCCTGAGGCAACAAACAGAGGTTGTTGTTGCAGACTACACATTCAGAACAGGGAACTGAGAATCCAATCTGTGAATAAAAACTCACCACACTAGTGTGTGTGGGAATCCCTCCAGTGCAGAAGTGTGACACCACAACAACAGCACCTGACTTCACTTCCAGTCCTGAAACGGAGCAAGAGGAAAATCGTTAACAGTAAGTCATTGTTTGGAAGTAGAACTGGAACCAAAATAGAGCAAGCACTCACACACACACACACACACACACACACACACACACACACACACACACACACACATCATTTGGCATGAGGTGCACTGCCCAGTCGTGGGTGTGTGTAGTCAAGTTTGTTATACCCACACAGCTGTGTTTATTCTGGAAAACCTCTCTGACTCACCCTCTCTCTTTTCCGCTACCCCCTTTCTTTACCAAATGCACCACACAAAACCACACCACTAAACTCCATCATGAGTCGAACCATGACAAGAAACAGACACACACACACACACACACACACACACACACACACATACACAAGTTCTTCTGAAGGGTGTGTGCAAGGGGTTGATAAGCACATGAATATCATTGCTGTGTCAGAAACATTATCAGAGTGTGGAGGAGATACAGAGCAGCAGGAGAAGAATGAGAGGAATGAGGCCACGGCATGCATTTGTTTGTGTGTGTGTGTGTGTGTGTGTGTGTGTGTGTGCGTGCGTGTTTCTGTATGTGTGTGTGGTGTGTATGTTTGCTCCTCGTTTCCTATTTAATGCTGTGAAGCGTTCTGCTTGTACATTAAGTGGGAAACTCACACATTCCCCCATAACACCTACAACCAACCAATAAGATTCCATCTTGCATGTTCACACACACACACTAAACCTTCTCCCAAATTAAGCACATTAAACACATTTTGGCTTTTTGATTATATACCCTTAAAATGTTGCTTGGGAATTATACGCATAATTTAGGATTCTCAGCTTCATAAAGGAAGTGTATTTGAAAGGGGATCCTCTGTTGCAGAGTTGTCCATGGAACCTTTAAGGGTTCCACAAGAGGAACAAACTGAAGCATTCTGTTAGACGCTAGGTGGACACTTTGATTTCAAGAGTATAGTAAAAAGAAAGTATGAGCATCATACAATGTGGTGTCCTTTGCATAGTTTTATGAAATACGGATATGCAAAAGGAACACATTAAGCCAAGAAAAGGTTGAATAATCACCTGTAGATCTATTTTATGCACGAGTTGCGGACACGTCCTCCCTCTTCATGACTTCATGCTATTTCGCTAATAATACTTCAAATGTAGTCGATCAGCTGAGCCATGTTTGTGTATAAAGTTTGCTTCTTTAGCTTCTTTAGACCTGTGAGAATAATGTACTTAACAAGTTATGGAAACCTACAGCCTCCAGTTTAGCATGAAGCTCTAATTGTGCAGTTGTTTAGCATCTCAAACAGACCTGCTGATGTGGTTTCTGACTCTGTACGTCAGACTCTTGTCTATAAACATGAACAAAAGGTCATCGCAGCACTACAAACAGTCAAATCACTTTCCTCAGAAACAAAAGCATCAGACTCAGGTAGGGGGCGTGGCCTAAAGCTTGAAAGCACATTTTAAATGGGGTGAAACGCAACCCTGTGTGTGTGTGGGCAGGTGCATAATATAGCTGGCATGGGAACGAGGTGAGACGGAAGTGGTGTTAACTTCCTGTGGAAAAGTAACTATTTCTGCTGCAGATATGATCATACATGCACACAAACCTACACTGATATAAACGCTCTGAGGCTCTGGTTATTGGCTTATACTAGCTAATGATCTGAAGGTAGTAATTATTCTCACACAGATAAAAGAAGCAGAGCTCCTGCACTTCCTACGTTCAAATTCAACCCCAGATGATTAAAAATAGCCAGGGATGTATCAGGGCATCCCCGGTAATGAGCATAAATGGTCTTAACATTCATCAATACGAATTTAGTTTGAGGTATCTGTATCCATGTCTGTCTCACTTTGCACTTTGTGAGACTGCGAGACGACTGCAGGCGCTCAGACTGAACCAAGACAAAGAGAACAATCTGCAGCTGAGCTCAATCTCCTGAAACCGATAGCACATGAGAAGAGGGAGGGGCGGAGCAAAGGGAAAACTACACAGGGAATCCAAGAGCCGGAAGGAAAGAAAGAAAGGACAAGAGGGGGATGGAGAAGGATTAGGAGTAAGAGAGCAGTGGTCAAGGGCAAGGGGATCGAGTTACGAAGGATTTGGACTACTCGGGAGTTCACCACCAGAACACAACATGCAGGCAACAAAACACAACATCACACATGCAAATGCGGGGATTCCTGTTCCACTGCTTCGAGTACAAACAATCAAATGTGGTCAAAAAGAGCGATAGGAATACATCCTAGAAACATCGCAGCATTCACACACAATCAGGTACCGCACCAAAGTTTCTGTTTCAACTTTAATCTCAGACTGGGATTAGTGTGTATCCAGGAACCACCCCATAAACTGCTAATGTTTATTCACTGTGTGTAGGATGGTTTGTTATGTGTTTGAGGGTGTGACACAAAATCCGCAAGCAAAGCACTTTGTCTTTAGTCAAATTGATGAGCGAAATCAGCATGTGCTGGGTTTACATTTACAGAAGTAGAAAGACATGGTAAACCAAACAAGCCAATATATAAACTGAGGAAAACCTTCCAGAACAAACCAACGTTAAGGGTGAGTATTGGACGGGGGCTAAGTTTACATGCCAATTAATCCACTGATTTCGGAGCGACGACTCCGGATGTGGGTTGACACCCTGCGGCTACATCGGTTCTCTGGAAGGAGTCAAGGAAGCAACACACAGGCAACAAAACACAATGTTACACACACACACACACACGTGTAGTAGCAGTCTTTTGGAATGTATTGGCTAACTTTTGAAATGTATATCGTAAATATCAGCTAACCTAGTAAGCTTTGGTAAATTGTAACCTTTTATCAATGGCTGAAATAATGGCACTGCGAAATGACCGAGGACCAACACCACTCAACTCAGACAACCGTTGCTTTTTTATATGCCAAGTAAACGGTATATCAGACCTCAAGTCAACCCTCACAAGTTGTCACTCGACTCAAACAATCAAGCTAGCTAGAACTTGTTGCTACTGTCGTTAATCTTCCTACTTTCATGGTTAGTATTATGTGATGGGAAACAGATACAGCAACTCAACCAGGATATGTATGAATAATTCTGGATTCGGATCCAGAATCCGGTGTCACGGTGGTCCGTGTTGCTCAGAAGCTCCGATCTATGAATTTCTAAAGGCTGATTTATACTTCTGCATGAAGTCAGGACGTCGTGCGCAGGTGCTCTCACACGGTAAAGTATTCGTACTTGCGCATAACGGGAGCGTGTCCTCTAGGAGGCGCTGTCGCGTGAACCACTCCACGATTAGAAGATAACACGGACATAAAGTCGTTTTGAAAAGTGCAAGGGAAAAAGGAAACCTCGCGTGACTAATTATATACCGAGTGTATTTTCACTGAAAGCATTTCTGAAGCGATGCAACTCGTCTGTATGAGCGGCTTTCGTATCGATGCACTTCAGTGTAAGTAGTGTTTAAATCCACAATTCTAGGAGTCTTTTAGAAAGAAGAGAAAGTAAGGTGCTCGATCCTGCAGGATTAAACTGGACATTATAACGAACTACAGCCGTTATACAATTTCGCATTTTATATAATATATATATTTATATTAACACCATACAATGAGCGTAGTTTTCCGTTAATAAATCCATCACACAGTAATGTAAACTCGCTTATGTTCATTTATACTCGCTGTATCAGAGCAAGAGTTTTATCATAGAGCAGAAATTTTAATTAAAGTCTAAGAAACTAACAAAGTGAATCCGTTTTTCATCCGTTTCATCCATTTCTGCACGCTGTTTTAAGGTTTTTAACGGATTACACTTTCAGAAAGCAGTTTCAGAGCATGAGCTCGTCTACAGAAGATTGAAAGTTCTGTATGCAACAAGGGAAATTTTATTGTTTACACTTTATTGTTTAGCATTTTATTTGTTATTTTGGGCAATGAAAACAAGATTAATCTGAATTTCGATAAACTTCGCAGCCAACCAATCAGAGACGCCCAATGCGTAGTTAGCTGGTAGGAGGACTGTATAAATCAGCCTTAACACTCCATTTTCTTATATTAAAATATGAAAAACAAAAGTAAACATTTTCCAAAGATTATCTGTGAAAATAAAAATGTCAGGTTCTTCTGAATAAACATAGCCAGAAGACTGCACCTTTGTGTGTGTGTGTGTGTGTGTGTGTGTGTGTGTGTGTGTGTGTGTGTGTGTGTGTGTGTGGAGGTATGTTCAGGTACACATTGTAAAGTGTGTGTGGTTAAATAGGTAAAAGGTCAGTTCAGGATACACTCAATTAACAAGAAAGTGTGTGTGTGTGTGTGTGTGTGTGTGTGTGTGTGTGTGTGTGTGTGTTACATGAAGAGGGAATAGATCGATAGCTCTCACAGGTGAATGTAAGAGAAATTTCTTCAATGTTAGTTTGATTTGATAAATTTTAATAAAGCCTGGTTTCAGTATTAAAGCCTGGCTAATTCGTTAGCAGTGTCATTACGGTGTAATTTCAGGCATTCTGAGACTTTTCTTCGTAATTTTTCCAACACATCTGAGGTAAATGTTGACATTGCGGACATTTCTGTCACATTTCCACCGTCGCTGTGTCTTTACACTCTCTGTATAAAAGACACGCTAGCTGCACTTTTACACCTCAGACATTAGCTAGCTTCTGTTCAGCGTCTATGTCACCCAGTTGCCTAGCAACAATGTTCACACAACTTTATCCACTTCAGTGTATTGTGTGTTCACTTTCCCATGTTAAAAGCAACTTTAAAATTATAGTAATATTTGTTGATGATAATTTACATACATTTATTTTTTGAGGATTTTTTTGCTATTGTGTTTGTGTGTGTGTGTGTGTGTGTTTGTTTCAGCTTGCTGCTGAGAAAAACTAAATACTGCAATATATATTGTGAAAAAATTACTGTACTGTATTGTATATTTATTTTAAAATAAATTCTACTTACACACACACACACACACACACATACATAAACACACACACACACACACACTCTATGAGGGCTGTGATCATGATAAGCAGACGTAATAAGCTCACTTCCTGCATTCACTATAACTGTGCTATCATATTACACACACACACACACACACACACACACACACACACACACATGACATTGTGGGCAATCATCTGTAGCTTCTTTGCATTTTTACATTGTTGCATGTGATGAATACACACAGGAGAGAACCTGCATGCACGCACATATGCATACACTCACACACACACATGCACATGCACACACACACACACACACACACACACACACTTCCGGACGCATGCAGATAATGGCAGCCGAGTTCAGTCCCTTTAAACAGCCGACACTCACTCACTCACTCATTCACACACTCACACACACACACACACACACACAGGCAGCACTTACTCTGACAGACAGACGGTGTCACACAGATGACTGCAGTTCCTTCATTCTTTCTTTCTTTCCTTTCTTCCTGCACACTCGTCCCCCTCTCCCCCTCCCCTCTCTCTCTCTCTCTCTCTCTCTCTCTGTGTGTCTCTCTCTCTTCCACCCTGTTTGTTCCCCCTCCAGCAGACAGACAAAGAAAGGAAGGGGATGGCTGGGAAAGAGAAAGCAAAAAAAAAAAAAAAAAAAAAAAAAAAAAAATAAAGAGAGAAAGAGAGAGAGAGGTTGAGGGAAAAAAAGAATCTCCGCCCCTTTTCACCAGCCAATCAGCTTGCAGCTCTTTTGGCTCCTCCCTCTCTGTCACCTCTCTCTGTCTGTATTTCTGTCTCTCTCGCTCTCTCTGCCTTTTCTCTCTGTCTATCAGTCTGTCTCTATCTCCATATGTCTCCGTCTCTGTTGCTTTCTGTCTGTCTATCCCTCGTTCTTCCCATCTCTCTTACTGTCTCTCTGTCACTCTATCTTTTTTCTCTTCTTTCTTTCCATCTCCATGTCTCTCCATCTACCTGTTTCTATTTTTCTTTGTCTTTCTGCCTGTTTCTCTCATTCCATCTCTATATGTATTTTCAGGCTCCCCCCTCTTTCTCTCTCTCTCTCTCTCTCTCTCTCTCTCTCTCTCTCTGTCTCTATTTCACACCTTTGGTGTACAGTATGCATTTCCTAGGAAACCGGCAATGCACTCCACGTACACTCAGTCTGTCTGGTAGGGCAACTTCACCTGACACACACACACACACACACACACACTTCAGGTGTGTCATTTTCCAAATTACAAACTGAGCTGCCTTTCACACACAAAGCGCACACACACACAACCACACACACACACACGTACGCACATTATAGCCCTTCTGCTCACTGAAGCTCTGCAGCAAGAGGAGACACTGCAGCACTGTACATGTGATGGATGAAGTTTTAAGTTCGCTCCGTCAGCACACACACACACACACACACACACACGCCTGTGCATACATGCTCTCTCCATCACACTGCCATGTGAAACAAAAGAAATCATCTTCCAGTGGTAAATCACTGTATTCTCCAGTCAAACTGTAGTAAGGTGTGTGTGTGTGTGTGTGTGTGTGCGCATTTCAACACCACTGATCCACTCACACTTCAGTGGCACCATATGACATTTCTCAAACAAAACTCCATCATTGCTCACTCATACACGCTAAGTTGCCAGTTTAAAAGTTTACTCCCGCCCCGTCCTCCAAACATTTCCACAAATGGTACATTCCAACAAGTGGGCGGGGCATCGCAGCCTCAGAAGCTCCACCCATGGCTATCTTTTGTACACTTTTTCTGGCCATAAGCTTCAGAATATTAAGGCCACTCCCGTGTATATACACGTCTGTTTTCAGAAAAAAACTTTTGAACACGGCAACACGATGAGCTTTTTGATCATGTGACATCATTACTAGACTTTATATTCAGTTCTCTGGCTAATGGTGTTAATTGCACACAATAGTTTTCATAACTTGCTAATCTGACTGCAAAGCTAACCTAGCGAATGATCTCTGGATCAACAAGGGAAGGGAGTACTATAAACTTGATCAGCCATTCACAAACTTGATCATGTGACATCATTGCTATGCCGCTAGCAAGCTTGACCGACTCTTTAACAAGAGATTAGCTTAGCCAAACAGTTTGCAATGCTAACCTAGCGAGTGAAAGCTCACTTAGCAAGCCCAAGTTAACCTAGCAAAAGCTAGCCCTGTGACAGAAATCTAATCTAGCAAATGAAAGCTAACCTATTGAGTGAAAGTTAATTTTAACGAGTGAAAGCAAACCTAATTTTGTGTTTATTTCCATTGTAGCGTGAACCGCACCGTAACAAGCTAGCCGTGCTAAATTTGGTGTCTGAGTAAAAGCAGTATCAAACAGGGACATATGGGAGGAGCTCAAGACTTAACAGACTACTGATTGCTCAAACATTATCATCAGAATCGTCACTTGAATCAAATTTCTATTACAACGATCTTTGATCAGTGATGACGTCAGATAACATTCACCTCGTAGACAACGGAAAACCGGAGTATGGTTGGAAAAGCAGATCCTGCATTTAAACACACCACATTTAAGATATCACGCTTCTAGAAATTACCTTCAGCCACTAGGTGGCGCCTGTCTGCATTTAGCTACCTGTTATTCTGAGCATAAAAGCTGAAGAAGATGAAAAACGCCCTTCCGTTTAAAACTGATCTTAGCTGCCGCTTGTTTGGGATCTTCGTACTTCACACGGAATTAGTAAGTACGTTGTTCCCTTGCATCGCTTCACTTTAATTAAAGACTTTCGCTAAGCAAAGGAATCGTTTCAACGTCAGATTAGTTAGTCGTAAGGCTAGTTTATGATGTTCATAAACTTGTAAAAGAATTACAAACAACAAATCCTGGTTTTAAAGTAAAAATGGATACGAAGTGACCGTTTTCATCCAAGTTTCCGACTGGGAATTCCGAGTTCCAGGTCTTTTGTTTTTGCAAGTTCGGAATGTAAAACTCTAATGTAAAATAAACAAGAGGACAAAACACGTCTAATAATCCAGCAAGAATTCAACAACTAATCTCACATCCACAATCCAAATACTTGAAGACAAGCAGCTGCAGTGATGCATCATGGGACGGAGGTTTGTATTCTGACTGATGGTTTTGTGGTGAAAGGTTTTGGTAAAGTTCTCAGTATCAGACGTTTGTGTTAAAGCTCTGTTGATGCAGAGTCATTATTAATGGACTGAGTTTGAATGCGAGTTAACTTTTGCCCACCAGCAGAATGTAGTAAAGCGACTCGGCTCTGTTACTCATCAAACCCGCTCTGCTTGTCACTGTGAGGTGAAGCGTGAGATTCAGGAAGCCACAGTCTCCTACATGACGTCAT
Source organism: Pangasius larnaudii (assembly GCA_037576815.1). Taxonomy (NCBI): domain Eukaryota; kingdom Metazoa; phylum Chordata; class Actinopteri; order Siluriformes; family Pangasiidae; genus Pangasius; species Pangasius larnaudii. The sequence goes on from CM074932.1 coordinate 898,937, forward strand.
GAGGTTTTTTTTGTCTGAATGCAGTTTCCTCAAATCTTCTACCACAACGCACTATGAGAGGCTGTGCATTCAAATAATGAAGACAAACATAGCATGTCACACTGTGTGATATAGTGTGTGTGTGTGTGTGTGTGTGTGTGTGTGTGTGTGTGTGTGTGTGTTGAGGTGACACTTCACTCCAGTGCTCACTTTACAGGACATAAAGCTTCTGCTTCAGTAGAACCAAAAACATGATGGAATCCAGTTGTTAAATGAAACATGTGGTAAAGTTTAAACAAGACTGAAATATGATGAAAGATCAAACAGCAGCTGAACTCCTAAAGGGCGTGGCCAAATATTCTAATGAGCACGCCTAATTTACAGCCCTCTGTCTGAGACTCCGCCTTCAACACTCACAGCAGCTACAGTAGCTCGCTAGGTTAGCTTTCGCTAGCTCGAATGATCACCCAAATAATGTTTAAATGGAATGTTTAAAGGTGAGCAAGACCATTCTAACAACATTAAAACACAACTGTCACATCCTAACAACGTTACAATGCAACAACACAGCAATATTACATTCTAACATCATTAAAACACAACAATATTACATGCTAACAAAGTTACAACACAATAACACAACAATGTTACATCCTAACATTAAAACAACACAATGTTACATCCTAACAAGTTAAGACACAATAAAACATTATATCCTAACAAAGTTACGACACAATAACACAACAATGTTACATCCTAACAAAGTTACGACACAATAACACAACAATGTTACATCCTAACAAAGTTACAACACAATAACACAACAATGCTACATTCTAACAAAGTTACAACACAATAACACAACAATGTTACACCCTAACAAAGTTACAACACAACATTGTCACATTCTAACAATGCTATAATGCAACAACGCAGCAATCTTTAAAACACAGCAATTTTACATACTAAATATTTAAACACAACAATATTACCTACTAACAACGTTACAACATAACACAACTACAAAACAATGTTACACCCTAACATTACAACACAACAAAGTTACATCCCAAGTTACATTTTAACAACACAATTTTACAACATAAAAACACATCACATCAGAACAACACAACACAACGTCACATCCTAACAAATTAACAACAATGTGACAACAACAGCACAACAATAATGTTACAATACAATAAGTTGCAGTATCTAATAAATTACAATGTCCCACAATGTAACAACGTTACAGCAAATTTTTCATAACGAAAACAAAAAACCCGTTTTAGAGTAAAAATTGATGAGTGCGACTGTTTTCATCCGTCTTTCCAGCGTCACCAACTCGGAATTCCAACTTAATGACCTTTCCACTGCACGTTATTTTCACAAGTTTGGAATACAAAAGAATGCAACAATATTACATTTACACAAGTGTAAAATAAACCTTCTAGAGCGTAAAAAAATGTGTCTAATAATCCGACATGAAAACAACAACTAATCTCCGTTCCACAAGTGAAGGAAAGACGCCTGGTTAACGTCACGGAAACGCGAGAGCATGTGACTGGGTGAGAGTCTGGATCATTAATTACACTCCTGAAGTTATTTCTCCAATTATCATATAATTATCTCCAAATGTTTCAACCTGCAGTGATGCATCGTGGGACAGAGGTTTGGATACTGTGTGTGTGTGTGTGTGTGTGTGTGTGTGTGTGTGTTGAAAGAGCTTTAGCATTACACAATGACATGTTAGTGGTTTGTATCCCAGCATGGTGATTAACCAGTCAATGTAGGTCAGTGTGTAGCTAGCAGCTTAACGCACGCGTTCACACACTCCGTAACACATCGTAAAAGCCTGTACTAGACAAGGACGCGCACACACACACACACACACACACACACACACACACATGCAAAATGCAGGAAAAGAAAATAATATTATTAGTAAATGTTAAATGTTGAAATGATTACTAGCACTAAGTGTAAAGCTGCAAGTGTGTGTTTCATGCATGATCTTTTTGTGCTGTCAATTAATATAGATGCCGGCTACATTGTAATGCAACACACACACACACACACACACACACACACACACACACACACACACACACACGCATAATGATAATTTACAGACAATCAGATTATGCTTATGAATGCATATGAACACACACACACACACACACACACACACACACACACACACACACACACACACACACACATGCAGGAGGTGTCTTCATGTTGCAGAGCCACAGAAATAGACATCAGCAGTTCCCACCTCCACGTCCTCTCCTTTTTTTAAAAAAAAAAAACCTCTCAGT
>CM074932.1:906236-910152 GCA_037576815.1 Pangasius larnaudii
GGCAGTGAAGGAGAGAGAGAGAGAGAGAGAGAGACAGAGAGAGAGAGAAAGCCCCGAGGAAATGAAAGAAAGAAAAAAAAACCTCTTCAGCATCCAGACACGCTCTTGACCTTCAGAGCAAATGAGAAGCAGATGCACACGGGCGCATGCACATGCACGCACGGACAAACACACACACACACACACACACACACACACACATACGCTTGTAATACTATCTGTACCTAAATCATCAAAAATCATGCTGGAGCTGCAAAAACTCCACAAAAATATCCCGAGCACAGCAAAAAAAAATCTCCTGCATGCACAGATTTTATTTTATTTTTTTATTTTTTGGGAAAATGGACTTTTGGACAGTTAGGATCATTTTAGGATTCTGTAAATCTGATTCTGTCTTTTTATTGGCCAAGTAAGATATTTAAAAAATCTAAAATATTAATAAGATGGAATAGAAGGTCAGGTGCCGTAACAAACTGTAGTGAAAGTAAGTAGGATGCAAAAAAAAAAAATTAATCAAGATTCACAAACACATTCACGACACAAAGTCAGAGAGTAGATGCTAGAAACCATAAAAACTGGGGACCTAAGAAATTAGGAACCCTAAACTTAGCACTTTAATGCTCTGGTTATGATATACGGAATGATGTCATTCTATACCCTCAGCTGTGAGGTCACTTTTCCTACATACGGTGCTGTAAAAATGCAAGTGGTTTGTGGTTTAATGTGAACGTTCTCCCAAACAGTGCGGATGAAATCAACATTAGCTCGGCTGTTTTTAAAACTCCACCTCTTATGCATATCAGCTTCACCCTATTAGCTGGAGCACCACGCATATGCAAATGAACTCATGAATATTTATGCACGTAGGTCTTGTTGCTTTGGTGCTCGAGCCATTAGATTCAATCTTCCCTTCTGGCGTAGTGTCTGACACACCAGAGCTAAAAAAAAATATATATCTCTGAAAACTATATGGAAATAACATTCATTTAAGACCATAAAACATTTAAAATAAATAAATGAATAAACTAAAGATAGAGTATGACCACAGTGTCACCCCAGCCAGCTACACAACAGCTCACTGGCAGTGAGGAACCGTGGCAATCCAGAGCTACTACATGATCAGAAAGCGTGCTTCTAGCTGCCTATGGTCCTAGTAGAAGAATTAAATAGGATGAAGTTAACCAGCATCCAGTGTCTAATGTCCTTTACACATTCCTCAACATCCTTAAGCTGCTGTCTGTCATCTGGTTTTGCCGAAATATATAGCTGTGTATCGTCGAGATAGTAATGGAAGCAATCAGACAAATAAGACCTGAGCAAGGAGAGAGCCATTATCTTAACTCTAACAACATTTCCTAGTCTGTCTAGAAGAATATAATCATCTGTCGTATCAAGAGCTGCACTGAGATCAAGCAACACAAGCGAGGAGACACAACCCTGACCGGAGGCCACGAGCAGGTCATTTACTACTTTAACCAGCGCTGTCACAGTACTGTGATGACTGGAAGCTTTCATGAATGTTATTCCTGTGCAATTATAAGCCTAACTGCTGAGCTACAGCCTTTTCTAGGATCTTGGAGATAAAAGGGAGGTTTGATATATTATATCAAATATATATTATAGCTTATAGGTTGATCGATGATTTCCGAATCACACTGATTGATTACGTTAACACAACGTCATTTTCTTTAATCGAAGGTCATTCGAGGATCTTCATTATATCATCTGACATGGAGAACACACGCTATCACTCAGGCTGGTATAGAATTTGAGATTTTTATTAGGATCTCATATGGTATGACAAATAATAATCTTAAAATTCTGCTGAAACCGAAAAACTGACTTAAGAGCCTCCACAGAGGTCTGAAACTAAAGCTAATGATCTAATAAAGATAATTTTTCATCCAATATATCGATTAAAGATGAAATCTGATGTACAAAAGTGACATCCGGAGGGGAGGAGCTTCACACTGCAGAAGATCACCAAAGATCAAAAAATGCAGGAAGCATTAATTTATATATAAAACTATATCATTCTATAACAAATAAATAGATTAATTAGAAATTAATCTGATATAAATGAAAATTTAATTAGTTATTAATTATAATTCATTCTATAACAAATACACAGCAGCTGGTTTAGATTTTTAACTATATTTTCCTTTTATAAAATATATTTTTTTCTGGTTCTGTGTGTTTTTGTGTGTTTGTTTTTTACAACCTCAGTGTTTTGACAGAAATAAACCCAGGGTGTGTGTTTTTAATTCACCCTCGGCGACTTCCCCTCACCGTTTAATCCTGGTTGCCTTATTAAATGGCACCACAGAATGCATTACGGTCCAAAAACATGGTGGAGTCAAAATTAGTTTGTTACAGAGAGCGAATTAAAAATATTATTTCAAATGAACTGTGTTTTAACTCCATCTATCAAGCTAATGAAAATTTCTTCCTCGACTCTGCTAGCTTGTTAGCTTGCTAATTAGCAAGCTAATATACTGTACAGATATAGCTCAAAATAGACAGACTGTGTACATTTCCAAGGAACAAACTCTCTTCTTACTTTATCTTATCTGACGATTTAAACACAGTACATGACTAAATGCAGAACCGCTGAGAAGACAAGCGTAAAATTGTCTATAAACTTTAAGCCTCGCGTCTGATGGGCTAAAAGCATAACCTTGAGCTCGGCTGCACGTTTTTACCGCTGCATACTGATCGTACCGTTATCCAGAGACCTCTCCTAAATATTGTGATTTTATTAGCGCATGATGGTGTTCATCATGAGTTACTGTTCACAAAAACAGGCCAAAAGGGATAAATCTCCGTCTCTGAGCTGCATTGTAGGACAGCAGAAAACAGGCGGTGTTATTTACGATTTTGAAACGTCCGACTGCAGCGCCGTATGTTCACTAATTAAATTCCGGTCAGGGAGGCAGATTTGCTGTGTGTTTTTTTTCCACTCCGTTGTGTCAATGCGCTCAGATCAGACCTGCTGAGATGGAGACGGAGGAGGCTAATCTCAGTCTGCTCACACAGACCCTGCTGACAAAAAAACACCTTCTACACCTGACACACACACACACACACACACACTTCCAAGTTTCCATGTGGCCATAATGCTAGATATAACAATGAAAATGTGGTAATAAAAATGTGTTTTTTGGGACCTGTTTTTATTAAAATAATAATAATAATAACAGCTTTCATTCATATAGCATGTAAAAATAAACATACATACACAAACAAACATACAAATGCAAAAAGAAAACAAAATGAGAGAAAAGCTGTGCATGAATTCATAAAGAATGGTCAGGTTCTTCAATCCGGGTTTCTGATTGGCTGGCTCAGGGAATTACAAGCTGATATAAAATAATTCATCAATGATAATTATTACTATTTATTATATTACACTGTCTTATTTTACTCCGTCAGGTAAAACATCAACTTGAAATGATGGACATCAGAGCCTGGTTTTGTACATCAGCAAGTCAATTAGCCTGAAATATTTATCAGGTGACTAAAAGTTTTTTTTGTTGGTTATAATTTTTTTCTCTACCATCATTTACTTATTTATTTTATTATCTATATTTAGCATATTGTAGTCATTTAGTAAACTACATATTACTACTTAAATATTGAAGTGTTACAGACGATTTTAATATGTTAATAACCATTACTAAGATTGTATCTTAACATTTTTTAACTGTAAGAACATTAACACAAGCATTTCTGTAATGTTAGTTTTGGTCGAAACCTGAACACTGACTGAGTAACTTTATAAAAAATGTAAAAGCCAAGTTTTTTTTTTTTACAGAGCATTTTTCAGCATGCTGCAGCAGTGCTAGTTTTGTAACCTTGTTAAACCTGGCCCTTTTTGGAAGTTGTCAGATAATTAAAAAAAAAAATACTTGCAATA
>CM074932.1:918975-931687 GCA_037576815.1 Pangasius larnaudii
CCTGCCATCAGGTGAGGAACAGTGAGTGACTACGTCATCTAATATATAACACACACACACACACACACACACACACACCCCTGCCATCAGGTGAGGAACAGTGAGTGACTACGTCATCTAATATATAACACGCACACACACACACACACACACGCACACACACACACACACACGCACACACACACACACACACACCTGCCATCTGCCTTTTTTTTTTTTACTGTATTGTTGAATGTACGTACATTTGTTACTATTTATTTATTTTTGTCATTATTTTGTGATCTTTTTCCCAAAGTCTATATCCAATTTTGGCAATACAAATGTTAGTATGTTCCATGCCAATAAAGCAACCTTTGAATTTGGATTTGAATTTGAGAGAAAGAGAGAGAGAGAGAGAGAGAAATGGCACGTTATCGGTCTAATTGCGTTTATTCAGGTCATGGGTTGGGTGAATGACATGATCACTTCATAATCTGATTTTAAACAGGAGGGGGAGGAGAGAGAGAGAGAGAGAGAGAGAGAGAGAGAGAGAGAGGTTGTTTAGGGAGAAATAGTTCCTCATCAGCGTGTGATTATTTAACAGCTTGATTAGAATCAGAAGTAAAAAAAAAATTGCTCTCTGATTTCTCTCATCACCTCCTCAGCCTCTCTCTCGTTATCAGAATCAGGTTATTCGCATAACGAGAGCGGTCGAGTGTCAGCTAGAGTTCATTCGCGTACGAACTGAGAACACTCTGAGAACATTTCTACGCTTGTCCTGCTCTGAGTAGCCGAAGAAACGGAGACAATGGTTTTTTTTTTCAAAATGGCCTTCGTATCAATTGCGTACTTTGTGACAGCTGATATATATATATATTTTTTTAATTTACTTCAATTAAAATGTAGTTTCCTCTCATATTCTCTCTTAAGCGAATTTACCACAAAGACCTTTTCATCTTTACCAAGGGTGCCAATAATTATGAAGCTGATTGTGTCATATAGTGTAAGACAGAATTCTCAAATGTTTTGCTTCTAGTTATAGCGTAACATTTCATGGCCCCCTTTTTAAACACGGCACCTTGTTTATTATCGTTATTATTATTATTATTATTATTATTATTATTATTAACCGACTATCTGTATAATCATCATACACATTACATTACATACAAAATATTAAAAATTCATTATTGTAATATTATACAGCATTAAAGATTCAGTGCTCAATGTTGTCCAATCAGCTGCTTCCAATCAGAGTCTGTACCTGTTCTAATAATACCGATGATTCCTGCGATATCTCGGAAAGATGTAACATAATTTATATCGATATTGATATTATTATCATCGTAAGACCCAGCCCTGCCACAGGCCTCTGTTTATTGTACAGTATAGAAGATGTGAATAATGACATCTTCGGCTACATAAAGCTCGGATGTGTAGATGTGCAGCAGCTCTCCGTGTTCCTGATTGGCGTGTGACGTTTCCAGCCATAATGTCATTCGCAATTTTCGAATGTGCTGCAAACGATGCTGCTGATTTGCTCTCTGATTGCACCATTGTTCACACGACTTGCAAACCTGCCGAGGAGGGAAAAAAGGAGGATCAGATTCACACCGAGCTGCTTTTAGTGAAAAGAAAAGTAAACATGGCTTCCAGAAAAATCAGCCCAGAGGAGAATGTCTTGCTTAAAGGCTTCTCTCTGATGTCGCAGGAGGCGTAATATTGACTCTCAGCTCTGTTTCATTAAAGTGTCGGCTTTGCTCCCGAGTCAACATCAGGTGAGACAATTGCTTTCAGCCAATCAGAACTTGCGTAATAAAAGCACCTCTTGCCATTGAGAACATGTGTATAAAATTCATTTAATATTAATCTAATGTATGCAAAAGACAAACTCCAACAGAAGCTGTGCATTTTTATCCTAATTATGTTACAGCACCTTTAGGATTTTTTACAGAAACACAGATAGTCGCAATTCCTTCTTGAGACGTTTTAGTCTGCAGAGATTCATTCACAAGTTTATGACATTTTTAGAAATGGTTTAATGTTAGTGAAAAGTGCATTCATCAGGTAAAAGCCTTCTTGGTTCTTTACCAGTTCGATGTTAATGAAGTCTTTGGTGAAACAAACAAACAAACAAACAAAAGAAACTGATTATCTCATTTACATTTTTTTTTTTACCAATTGTTAGAAATTTGCTTCAAATTTGAAAAAAAAAAACAAAACCACTGATTTAATTTACACAGGATTATTAACATGACTTTGACCAACTTTTTAGACCTTTGCACAGATTTATTCACATTTTTAATATTTGCCAAAAACCTGGCTATGGAAGCAACTTTAGTGAAGTTATATAAATATGAAAAGAAAACAGTTTTTATTTGCAGCTTCACACTTTTCAGACGCAGGAGTTTTCACGCTTGTTGGTGTTTAATGGATTCCGTGTGAGAGCGGGAGCAGGTGTGAGCTGGACCAGTCATCAAGTGTTTCTCTCATCTCTCAGCCTCGGTTCCATCCCTCTCTCCTTTCATCTCCTCTCTCTCTCTCTCTCTCTCTATCTCTCTCACACACACACACACACACACACACACACACACACTCACGTTTCTAAAATGGATCAAGGTTTTATGTTTATTTGTTTTTTTTTATCTTTTCCCAGGGATGGAGAGAGAGAGATCTCTTTATCTGAGACCACACAACTTCAATCTCTCTCTCTCATCATCTCTCTCGCCCCCAACCCCGCACACACACACACACACACACACACACACACACACACACACACACACTGAGTGATTCAACGCTGATTGAATTCTCACCGATAATCCCAATGTGTGTCCTACATCCATATTTACCTTCCACACACACACACACACACACACACACACACACACCTATTCTCTCTTTGTCTTTCTCTCTCTGTCTCATTCATTGATGCTCAACACATCAATACAAACCTCTCAATCTTCACGAAGACATCAGTCTTTATTCTGGTGTAAAGTGGGCGTCATATTGTGTTATGATGTGGATGAGTATTTTTCCCCACTGGACGTGACCTGACCACACCTCACTGTAAAGGGTCTGGCCACGCCCACTGGACGTGACCTGACCACACCTCACTGTAAAGGGTCTGGCCACGCCCACTCACGTGAACACAGCCTAGTAAAATTCTACCTAGTATATAGTGCATATATACTGTACATTCCACAATGCATAAGAGCTGGTAGTGTGTGTGTGTGTGTGTGTGTGTGTGTGTGTGATGCATTATGTGTGACCTGTCAGCAGTGATCAGCTGATTTATGGCTGGATTTGTCCACACACCTCATCTTGTTTGTGTGTGTGTGTGTGTGTGTGTGTGTGTGTGTGTGTGTGTGTGTACTGTGTTGATTGAGCAGCATATTTGTCTCTCTGGCAATATCCAGCAGTCTGTGTGTGTGTGTGTGTGTGTGTGTGTGTGTGTGTGTTAATGACTGCTAAAGGTGTCTAGAACTGACAGGTGTATTGTTGGTGTTGATGGAACAATGCTTTTGTGTGTGTGTGTGTGTGTGTGTGTGTGTGTGTTTCTTCGATAGTGATGAGGTCATACATCATCTTGCAGTGTAACAGTGTCAGTAAAGAACAGCTTTACTGCTCATGAAAGAGAAAAGAGATGAGCTGAGGCTTGAATAACACACACACACACACACACACACACACACACACACACACAGCATAACGCTTAAAGAGTCACACATAAGGATGAGATAGTAAATATATAGATAGAAATATACACCCTCTCGTCCCCCTTAAAGCTTCTGTGTAAGCACACACACTTGGAAGGATAAGAACCTTTTATCATTCAATGATCCCTTAAAGAACACATTTTCCAAGAGTGCACCAAGTACCGAGAAGCTAAATATTACAGTAAACTCCTGACACACTCGCGGTGTTCAGGAGAAAACAATGAGCAAAAATTTGGAGTTTTTGCTGCAAACCTACCCAGTTAATACACACCCTATAATACATAAAGCGTTCTTCAAGGGTTCTTTGGATAATTAGGGGTTCCTACGTTCATAAAGGGGTCTCTTTCTGACAGGGAAACACTATTAGGGTCCTATGAGGGACAGACGGACAACTGAAGAACCTTCAAGGATTTTAGAAACATACGGAATAAATATTTTTAAATGAGTGCAAACCGAGTTCAGTGTTGAAAAGGGTAGAAGTTATTTAGAAATTGATTCAGAAGAAAATGGGTGAAACCTCTTGAGGAAAAAAAAACCTTGTTTAAATATCGTTTCCTCTCCTGAGTTGTTCTTTGGACAATTAGTCTCTTCGTTTGGGATCTTAGTAAATCAGGACCTAAATGTTTTTTTCTTACCATGCAATCTATCAAAATGATTCAAATATCAACCTGCTACAATTAATTGTTCCCTTTTTTTAACAATTACAATGCAATTTATTTTAACTTTATTAATAATTGCTGTCTTTATTTAAATCAAAAGCAGAAAAACAACGAGAATCAGGTGTTGAATATTAACTTGCCGGGTATGAAAGTGCAGCATTCACTTCAGTTTCAGATTTGTTTTGTGTTAATGATTTATGAAATGTAGTTAAACTCCATCATCTTATCAGACCCTCGGTATTGTTTGAGCCAAAACTGAACTCGAGTGAGTTTTCAGGTGTAAAAATGTTTTACACTTTGAGATCAGTGATGAAAGGGCAACACCAGAGGCAAAATTCCTGCTCCAGTGCACACCGCTGGTTCTCTGAGTGTGTGTGTGTGTGTGTGTGTGTGTGTGTGTGTGTTTACGCAGGCTCTGGTTTACTGAATTGATCTGTCTGTTAGGCTGTTGTTGGTGTGTAATGTGTCACTGCCTCCACCGCTGAGCAAATATTGAAACTCATCCCTCCGTAACTGCATGGTTCAGAGACAAGCCATCACAAACAATCATGAGCTTTTCCTCCACACACACACACACACACACACACACACACACACCTGCTGACAGGAGGACAGGAGTATTTCCAAGCATGGGCAAAGGCTTTGTGTTTATTTGGTTCATCACTGAGATAAAGATAAAATAGATAGAGAAATTTTAAAACAAATTTTTTTTATTGTATTTCTAATTATCTTCAGCTAGATACTGAACCTAAAGTCTTCACATTTATTACTATTTTGTTCCCACTGTGACCACCATGCTGATGTCACATAACTGCAACTTAAACTTCCGAACTCGGAAATCAGAAACTTCCCCAATTCCATAACATTAATCTTCGCTAAGCTAAATAGTCAGTCAGTGTTAGCACAGAGCTTCTAATCTAATCTAATATTGGTTATGTATTTATGATAATTGTTAAAAAAAGATTGGCTAGTGGTGATGTCATATCTCTGATGTAGAGACACTCGAATCCGTTCAGTCTCCATCGGCTCCCGACGTTCATCTTATACACAATGAATCGTTACTCGGGGCCTTTCTCACGCCTCTCGGCCATGAGAACGCTCAGGCCTTTTAGTCCCGAGTTAAATAATGACTCATAATGAAAGAGAGGAGTGTCATTTGTTACTCTTTAATATCCTTTCACACTGTTTGACTTGCTGCATTCAAAGGTGAGAGACACTCTGGATTATTACTGTGTACACACACATTACACACACATTACACACACACACACACACACACACATTACACACGGATCATCGTGTCTGCTCCGTATCTGTGTAAAGACAAGGACATGAATCTGTCCAATGGAACAAAAGACGAGACAGAAAGTACATTTTCTTCACCGCAGGCCCTTTTTCGCTGAATACTCGAACGTCACCGTGAGTGATTTGATCCCTCGAGCGACGCTCATGATTATTCAATGTTCATGTTTAAAAAACATTACAAACGGATTTGAATGAAATTGCCGTAAGTGTGTATAATGACTGTAATAATGAATCAGAATCGTTCCGAGCTGTTAGCTTTTGTTCTCGGTTTCTGCTTTTCGTTGATTAGCTCAGAGTCTTACAGCTGAGCGATCACTCTGATGTGCTCTCGGTTTTACCCTCCTGTAGTGTTCACTACTTAGCAACAATCCTCACCGTCTCCGCGGTGTTCGTCTCAAAGCATCTCTCCCGCACAGGTTACTGTTTAACCACGCTGTTGTGTGTTTAATTTAATGAACACACTCCACGGTCGGTGATTTGTGGCTCTGCTCTGTTTTTAAAAGGTCAAACTGTCCCGATAAGGGAGCGTCGCTGCGTTTAGCTCATTAACTCATCCACTCAAACTTTATACTTAGAAACGCTGTAGATATCGCGAGGTCGAATAAAACAATTCGCCGGACGAGACAGTTACATTCATGACATCACTGTTGCTAGGCAACTGGGAAGCACAGATTCTGCTGTTATTTGACTGGAAATGTATCTCTTAGCTAACTAGCATGTTAGCTGTTAAGTATTATTATTTTTTTTACCAAACAGTGGAAATGAGATCAAAATGATCAGGAACGTCAACATTTTCCTCAGATGTGTTGTTAGATTATTAAGAAGAGGTGCAGAGCAACTAAAATTATATTTAGCATCAACCACTACCCCAAATTTAATAGAATTAGCCGTACTGAGAAACAACTACAAGTTACAAGTCAGAACACTGTTGCTAGGCAACTGGTAATCACAGACATTTTATAGTTATTTGACTGAAAATTAGACAATTTAGCTAGCTTTTGAAGTACTGAGAAACAACATTGTGCCACAGCTTGTGAGCTCGGACTGAGCGGGCAGAAGATTTTGACTTTACGTGACACTGGGCCGCTCCTGCTCTCCGTTCTGCAGCAACAAACTGTATACACCGACGGCTAGGATAACCAACATTTATCCATATCTAGGTGTCAAATATATGACACATGACCCCTGATAAAAGTTGTAAGTCCACCAAATAAATGTTTTAAATGAACTTGTGAATGGAAAGATGGAAAAAAGAGCTATTCCCTGTTATTCCACTAGGGGGCAATAAACTCAGCTACTAACAAACCGCTAATTCAAAAGGTTTATTGTCATATGCACAGTGAAAACACAACTGTTTAGACCATGCAAGGAAATTCTTACATTGCATGTCTCCCTAAAAGGAGAAGAAGAAAAATATATATAAAATACAGTGTATATAATGTATAAAAATATGCAGTCCCTGAGTTGGTAAGAAAGTAAGTAAGTAAGGTGCTCTGTGCATATAATGATTAATGTGTAATTCTTCAATTTAAAAAATGATGTCCATGTCAGATTTTCAAGAGGGCTAATTTAGAATACTTATGCAATCTCAACTTTTACATTTTGTATTTATGAATAATTTTGTAAACTATATGTTGCTGTTTTGTGTTTGTGCGTTCAGAATGCCTTTTAGAGAAATGCCAATAAATGACCACATTAAGAGGAGTTGCTGTTGTTGTTGTTGTTGTTGTTGGTCACTAAACTGATTTACTTTTGGTGTGTGTAACATGGCCCATAATCTAAATCATATTTTACCTAAACCTTATATCTAGTTTGACTGGATTGGTTTAAAAGGGAAGATGTAATGACACAATTTACTGGGATTAAAAACAATGAAAACAAGTTAAAACCTTCCGCAGCAGCCTTAAGTGACTATAACTGTGGAAAATGCCACCATTTTGTTTAGTCATGATTGTTGAAAACACTGTGTTAATGTGCAAATATCTGTTTATAATTACTTTATTCAATTATGTTTAATTATTTTAATTATTATGAATATTATTCTGTTATTAGATGTTATAAGTTACAAATAGCAGGGGGGAAATAACAAGGATGCCAGAAAAACAGTCTATAAATATGCACAATTACATAAAGTTAATAAAAATGTGACATTTAGAATAAACAGGATTTGTTTTTTTAATGAAAAAAGTGAGGATTTACAGTTAAATTACTCCGTTTAATCACTAGCAATAGAACATTAAACTAAACTGAATTTACTTCATGGTCCTATTTGACTTTTCTTCACATTAAACCTAATGCATGACATTGCACTTTGCTGGATTTGACCGTTTCCATGGTTTTCTTGACGTAGGCAGTAGAAGGTGAAGGACACCTGGGAAACGCGGATTATATATCCAATAGGATGCGGCTAATTGGGTCACGTGACTTCGAATCGGCTGAATTGTTAATTACAGCGCTTAATTGAAGTTAATTGTTTCAAACGGAGTAGAACAACACCACCACTACCACCACAACAATCTTTTTTTTTTTTTTTTTTTTTTTAAACTGAACTAATTTTAGTAGGGTCTCAGGAAATATGAAAACGGAACATGATGGACGGCTTTGCTGAGGGGAAGAGTGGATGTTCATCAGAGAAGTGAGTAACCGGAGTGATTTTCACAAAATGGCCGCCGCGCCGCTGTTTAGAAACCTGAACAAAACAGTGTTTAAAAGACATGATGTGTGTGTGTGTGTGTGTGTGTTTGTTGTTTGTGTGTGTGTTTGTGTGTGTGTGTGTGTGTGTGTGTGTGTGTGTGTGTGTGTGTGTGTGTGTGTTTTTATGCTTTGCTGTGATACTATGAAGCTGTGTTGCTGTAAACTAAGGCTGGGCGATATGACGATATAATATCAATATCGTGATAAAATAAGCTCAATACATTTTACTGACATATCAGCGGTATTAATTCCTTTTTAAGCAGGCATTCAATAAACTCAGTGTTCCACATGTTCCTTTTTAATTTCTCTGTAGAAGTAAATATGTAAGCTGTTGTGTCTCTCCTCCCGCTGAGGTGTTTACAGCAACATGCTTTATTCTGATTACCTTCATTCACATAATGAACTGAGAGGTCCAAACATGTAGAAAATTCCTTCTAACCCTTTTTAGTAAAAAAAAAAAAAAAACAACAGTTATTAGTATATCGTTAGTATACTAAAATATGTTGTGTTATTTTACTACAATATTTTAGCAGTGCTGTTTCTGAATTTGGTGTTTTCCTGAATTTGCTCTTGTATTTTTATAAATTTGCTATCATCATTTTTCTTAAATTGACATCTTATTTTCTGAATTTGCTGCTTGTTTGTGTTTTTTTCTGAATTTGCTGCTTGCTTGTGTTTTTTTCCTGAATTTGCTGCTTGCTTGTGTTTTTTCCTGAATTTGCTGCTTGCTTGTGTTTTTTTCCTGAATTTGCTGCTTGTTTGTGTTTTTTCCTGAATTTGCTGCTTGTTTGTGTTTTTCTGAATTTGTGGTTTTTTTCTGACTTCCTGCTGTAGTTGTAGTTTTGGTTTGTTAATATTTTACACTTTCGGGTTGCCATGCATCCTGTGACTACACACGTGTACATCACTACAGTATATTATCATAACACATACATCATTGGGGTGCTAGAACTTTTTAATAGTGAAGCAATCAAAATACTGTTTTATCATTTTATTCCACGTTTATTGCTGCAAGCCTTTTTCACATCTCCTGCTGTTTGATTAGGATTCTTGTGAATCTATTTCTCTCTCTTGCTCTTTTTTTTTTTTTTTCCTCCCACTCTTTGGTCTTGCCTTTGTATCTGGCGTTCTTTCAATTCTTTGATATCTTTTTATCTCCGGCTTTGTGAAAGGTCAATATTTTCTGGCTTAGGGCGTGTGAGAGCTGCTTTTTAACTCGGCTGCTCGTGAGTCTCATTTTCTTTGGCTGTTAAATTCCTTAAAAAAGGAGATGTAACAAAGTGAACATGTACTTTAGACACCTCAATGAGAGATTAATTCAGATCAGTGACCCTCCATTTAGACTAATCGCTTGTACTTTATCTCTGCCGTCGCTTGCAGATATGGTCTGTTCAGCAGTTGTGAGGTTGTAGAGTGTAAAATGGAGGCATAAATGTGTTTCATTTAAAAACCAAGGGGGTGTAAACTTTTGCACTGTGCACATCGATGTTTTGGATGTATTCAGGTGAGGAGAAGCTTTAAAGCATCACCTCACTTTGGCTTACGGAGTTAAAATAAATAAACTACAGATGTGATGCACTACAGATGATCATCTCTGTGGTGTGTGTTATTAATCCCCGCTACAGCAGACGAGTGTGTGACGACTCGTGTCTCGACTGCTGTGTGTGTGTGTGTGTGTGTGTGTGTGTGTGTGTGTGTGCGTAATATAAATATGATGTATGGCCAAATATATAGGTTATTTATGATAGACATGTGGTGACCACCTTCACTTTTTTGTTCTTTATTGTAGCTGTCAAGCCATTTGACTGTGTGTGTGTGTGTGTGTGTGTGTGTGTGTGTGTTACATGAGAGGAGGTTGTGGCTTTATCATTTCACCTATAAAACTGTTTTAACGGTTTTTTTTTTTTTTTTTTTAATCTTTTTTTAACGAAGAAAATAGTACACAGGACCAGTAAAGTCCAGGACCTGTGTGTGTGTGTGTGTGTGTGTGTGTGTGTGTGTGTGTGTGTGTGTGTGTTCAGAGAGAGAACATTAGGGAGTATGTAGTGATTATTAGATTTATTGAAGTAAAACATTGGCGTGTTTGCTTTTGGACGAGTGTAACATGAATATAGCGCTAAGGGATGTGGAGGTATAATTCATCCCGAGAACATGAAGATGAAGACACACACACACACACACACACACACACACACACACACTCTCACTCCTCCTGACAGCAGTTCTGCAGCAGGTCAGAAATAAAAGCTTCACATTCTGAGTGTGTTTAAGTGTATGCTCTGCCTACACAGTCTACATTCTTTTCTTTTCAGACGTTTTTGCCTGATCAGAACTTTGTGGGCGTGTCTGAATTATGATTGATATTAGCATCACCTTGGTAACGTGTGGACAGGTCTAGTGTTAAATAATGTAAAACTGACCACACAAACGTCTGCATTAAACCTGGACTATTGAAAAAGGTTGAAAGTTAGCAAAGGCAGATCGCTTAATCAGGTTAGCCCTGCTCACTTTTAATCAGCTAGAGCAAGGAAGAAAGTCCTGAGAATCTCTCGATAAACATGATCTCACATTTGTTTTGATTGTCAAACAGGATGGTTGTTGATTTATTGTAATATTTTAGCCTATATATTTTTTTCATATAACAAACAAATGACAATCATGACAATTTTTTTTTTTTGTGTGTGTGTTTGGGTCCAGTGTGTAAGTGATGAAAGAATGATAAGGTCATATTGGGTAGGATGTGTTGGGAGGGAAAAAAAGATAGCAGACACTTGCATGGTAAACATTTTAAAGGTTTAATATCTAGATTTTATTTCAAGATGCCAAGAAAATCAACTTGTGTGCCTGCGTAACCTGATTCTGAATACAAGGAACTTTCCCTGTGTAAATATTGACTTACCTTCTTCCAAACTAGGGGTCGCGACCCCACATGGGGTCACTCGATTTTACAAATGGGTCGAGGTTGAGAGAACCTCACAATCTAGTCTTTTTTGTTTTATTCAATTATTTTACAAATTAATATTAGAAACGATGGTCAACAAAACCGGATTTTGTATTTTGAAATGTTCCTGGGAGTCGAGCCACGTTTAAACGAAGAGCGTGCATGTTGTCCATCGACCGCTGTGAAATACACTAACGCTGTGTCTCGGATCGCACACTTGTGTACTATTCTAGACTGTTGTTGTGTACTAATGTTAGTGTTTGGATTTTAAAAACCTCTCATGTTGCCTTCAAACCTACTGAAAGCTCTGTCTTGCGTAAGAGCCCTCCGGATTTGCTAGCTTAATAAATAGCTTTGAATTTAAGGTCAGGGTTTTTGATTTGAGACACCGCTTGTGACGGAGCTGAAAGCACAATCAAGCCAGCGGGGAAATGTTTTAAAGAGAAACAGAGGTAGTCGGTCTGTTAAACGTCACTGTGCTTGAAATCGCTAAACATTTTACAGTTTGACTTGGAAACCAGACGGACAGGGATGTTTTGGCTCGGACATCCTAAGTATAGTGGATGTGGCTTGTAAACCTCCAGGTGTAGATACGCAGGCGAGTGTGTGAATAATGTCTCTCCTCTGGTTCGCTTCGGGCCGTATCGCACCACCCCTTGTGTTTCAGACACACCCGTTGTGTTTTATTCCTTATATATCGTACGCAGCTGGAGGTGGCAGGGGGAAGAGGCGCGGCCTTTCATACACACCTCCTGCCTTTTTAAAAAGCTGTGTCGAGACATGCAAGTTGTGTAAGACAATAAATGTAAGATCAGTATTCCTTTGGTGTTTATTCGTATGTTACTGAAACATAATATGTTCAAATGTTACAGTGGTCCTGAACTGTAAATCTGGAATTGTCGGGTGGTCAAGGCTTGGGTTCGCAGAAAATCTGTAATGGCCATTTGGGGAAGCGCTGATCTAACATCATCCTCATAGCCTTACTGCGAAACCTGGCGGCACTCGTCCTGCTGCTGCCTTCAGGCAAGACGTACTCTTACATATGGGCTTATATTAGTGTAGGATGATGGGACTCATTAGCTGTGTGTGTGTGTGTGTGTGTGTGTGTGGGTGTGGGTGTGTTTTGATGGTGGTGTGTTTATTGCAATGTGGCTTTTTTCCACATTAGCAGGAGGAACGCAATGGAGCAACGGCACAGAGATGAAATAAACATTTACACAACAGACAATCAGCAGAACACAGAGTGTATACACACACACACACACACACACACCAGAGGGTCTGATGTGGAGGTGTGCACTGGTGTCTGTGTGTGTGTGTGTGTGTTCTGTTTGTGGCTCTAGTTTTTGACTGAGTACTAATGGTCGATGCCATTAATGGTTAGGAAAAGTGTGTGTGTGTGTGTGTGTGTGTGT
>CM074932.1:931838-944409 GCA_037576815.1 Pangasius larnaudii
TCTGAGTTCTACTGGTCGCTGCCTTTTTTGGTTTGGATCTGTGTGTGTGTGTGTGTGTGTGTGTGTGTGTGTGTGTGTGTGTGTGTGTGTGTGCGTGCATGCCTGTGGGTGGGTGGCTGGCTGTGTGTGTGTGTGTGTGTGTGGCTTTGGGAGTGTGCCCTACATTCTATGCTAACCTGGTTCACTCAGCTGGTATCTCTCTGAAGCGCCTCAGCAGAATTAGCCAAATTTACCCGACTGTACGTGACTCTCGCTAAACTGTGTCAAGCCATGACACACACACACACACACACACACACACACACACTACTAATGCAAGCAGATGACAGAGTTCTACATCCTACTCTATATCCCATACTGTTTTGTGAACATCTTCCCGAACTATTAACAAAAATTGCTGATGTATTTTCCTTTTTCCGCAGCTTTTTAAATGTCACGGAGAAACCTTTCATTGCTATAAATGTCTGATGGAAAATTCCAGTTGCTGTAGCATCATGGACTGAAACGAGGAGCCATTTTTATTTATTTACATTAAATTTTCAGTTCCTTCCTTCCTTTAATTCCTTGTTGGGGAACAAATAAGAAACGCTTTAGAAATTCCAGTAATGTCTCATAAAGCTCTAGTTAAATAATATTAATAATTCCTTGATGACTTTTAAACGTATAATTGTGTCTTTTTGTTTATCATAAAGTGATTCATTGATATTATTTGGTAATTTTCTTTAGTTGTTAACGAATAATCGAGCATCTAAAATTCCTGATATGGTTCTACAATTCCTTGCATTCAGGTTCTCGATTCATGATTTGAACAGTGGAATTTTAAAAACTTCCAGTTCAGCGTCATGAAAGAGCGCTTCTGGATTCTGATTGGTCAGGAGGTGTTGATAATAAGTAATAAGTAATTTTCTATAACATCACATTTATAATACGTTATCGTTTCTATAGCAACGGCTCATTGACAGGGACTTGTACGGCGGACGGATTAAAAGGAGTCTCCAGTGTCGGCGCTTTGTAACGGTCAGAGGTAAAGCTGGAACTTTAAGATTTATGACCTCCTCAGGACGGAGGAGTTTACACTTCTTCGTGGTTTCTTGGTAACATCACGAGCTGCACTTTTGTCTTGTTAACGTCAAGACGGAGAACAAAGAGCGGCTGGTGAGGGAACGACTGTCTATAGCTGCTATAACGTGAGTGACAACAGGAATTAACTCGTTTATAAATGGATTAAAAAGTATACATTGTTGTTTAACTAAATTCTTTAACTCTGTTGTTAATTATTTTCTATAAGCGTGTATTCTGGAGTGTTTGTTTAGGTTTATTACAGTTTACAGAAATGTTCACGGATCATTTTGAGTAAATTAAACGCTGTAATAACGGCAGTCAGAATGACTTACTGAGGCCTTCAGCGAAAGTGTTACGGAAATTTCAGATACGCATCAGAATTTATTGCTCCTTCCATGGTGGAAAGTCGTTCTGTGAAACACAGAGTTTGCTTTATGGTTTTGCACGTAATGGGACCCGCGTCGTCCAAAAGGTTCCCCCTTTTGCCTCGTAAATCCACTGAACGTTCTCCCAGCAGCGTTGGGAATCATCCAGACGCTTCTCGCCGAATGTTAGATGAGTGTTTATGATCTCGGTGGTTTCCACCTTCTCCCCAAAACTCATTTTTTTCTAATTTTGGAGGCTGGAGCACTGAGCGAAAAGACGCCTGCAGGTTTTTATGAGCCTCTGAGACTCCCAGGATGATTTTACCCTGCGTGCTTAGAGAAACTCTGGCAGACCGGACGCTCTGGGGAAAAGTTACCGCTCGTCCAAGCAGGGAACGGTTTGGAGGATAATCAAATTCGCACAATTCTCTCATTTCTCAAATGGTAGTCTGTTAGCCAGGATGTGTGAGGAGCGAAAAGTTTGTTTCTTCTGCTTTTTTGCACTCGAGCTACGAGGCTAAATGTAGCAACAAAGCAAACTTGTGGCCTCTGTGTCTGTTCTGTCAGCCTTAGTAAAAGGAGGCGTGGCCCTTTGTGTCTGTTCTGTCAGCCTTGGTAAAAGGAGGCGTGGCCCCTGTGTCTGTTCTGTCAGTCTTAATAAAGAAGTTCTTGTACTCAGGGTAATGGGGGCACACACACACACACACACACACACACACACACACACACACAGGTCCATTAAACAGTGGTCCTATCTCCAAGGGCCAGATTGTGTGTGCGTGTGTGTGTGTGTGTTGTGTGTTTTGCGTTTTGCCCCAGGCAGCCATTTTCAGGTCTTTCATATCTGAATAGAGTCGGCCAGCATTTAAACTCAGGAAACTTGATTTAATAATAAATATGATTATAGAAGCCCTTAACGCAAAGTACAGTCATGGATGGGGGGAAAAGAAAGTACACCCTTCTTCAGTTCTATGATTTTATTTATCAGGGACTAAATAACAATTGTGTGGTCCTCATCTACTTTTTATAAGCAAACATAGCCTCAGGTGACAACAAAAAACACACACCGGATTTCAATAGGTAGACTTTTTTTCCCCCCAAAACGTAAACTAACATTTGGAAACAAGGTGGAGGAAAAATAAGTACCCTCTATAATTTCAGTAATGTGGAGAACTGCCTTCAGCAGCAATAACTTGAAGTAAACGTTTTCTGTAGGAGTTTCAGCCAGTGGAGAAATTCTGGCCCACTCTTATTTATAACGCTACTTCAATTCATTGATGTTTGAGGTCATTTATTTATGCACTGCAAAACAAGCCCAGAACATCACCCCTCACATGATGTAGCTTTTGGGTTTTTCTTTATATCTCTGAGCATTAAATGGTGTGACCTTGGACTGAATTTGATGGAACGCCCACTCCTGAGAAGATTGGCAACTCTCTTAAAGGCTCTCCATTTGCAAACAATCACTCTCATTGTAGAATGTTGAATTTCAAATTGTTTGGAGATGGCCTTATAACCCGCCCCAGACTGATAAGTAGCAGCAGTTTGTTATCTGATGTCCTGTCTTCATGGCATGATGTAAACACACTCCTGATATAAACACACTCCTGAATGCTCCAGAACACCACACTGCCAAAAGTTCTGCTTTTATAGAAGTGGTCGCTCTTCTTGATGATGAACTAATCGTGTGCGTTTCATTAGCAACACCTGGCTGTTAATTACTCTCTTAATGATTGTGAAAGTAGGAAAGTGTTGGTTTCCTTTTGGGCGGAAAATGACGACATACTGAAATCTGTATTTTTGGTCACCTGAGGCTTTGTTTATAGAAGTTACACAATTGTTATTTAGGCCCTGACAAATAAAAAAAGAATTGAAGGAGGGTGTACTTTCTTTTCCCTATGACTGTGTATAAACGTGTGTGTGTGTGTGTGTGTGTGTGTGTGTGTGTGTCGGTCAGTCAGACTGTCAGTCCTCCTTTGAGTTGGTTATTATTAGACTGTAGCCTGAAAGCATGTCCATCACACTTACAAAATTCCTTCACATACTCATTCTCTCTCTCTAACTCTCTCTCTAACTCTCTCTCTAACTCTCTCTCTCTCTCACACTCACACACACACACACACACACACACACACACCCACACACCCACACACACACACAGAGGACCATGGCCTCACTTTGTCGTGGGTCATTTGAGTTTCTGTCAGAACAGTGTTTTGATTTCATATTCAGAGTTCATGGAGACAAGCTAAGGGCTAAGACAGACGGCGTGTGATGGTGTGTGTGTCTCTCTGTGTGTGTGTGTGTGTGTGTGTGTGTGTGTGTGTGTGTGTGTGTGAAGGTGAGACGGTCAGAAGCAGAGTGATCACACAATTAATATTCCGATGATGTCGGTCACAGCTCAAATCCCGACAGTCTGTGCATGAAAAGAGAATAGAAGAAGGAAAAAGAATAAGAGAGAAAAAAGTAGAAGTAGAGACAAAAACATGAGACAAAGATGAAAATGTAGAAAGAAAATAGACCAAGTGAGAGGGAAAATTAAGAAGGAAAACAACACTGAGATGAAAAGACATGACGGCTGTCACAACACTGACCTTTGAATGTGTCAGAATGTGGGAGGGGCAAATGTAAATCTTATGCAAATGAGAAGCAAAGCGATGAGTGAGAAGCCAATAGGAGTGAGCGACAATCAAACATAATCCATCCTTTATTGGTATCTGATATCATGGTCAGGATGAAGGAGACGTGCTGATTGTGTCCTTTAACATTTCTTTTAAACCAGTCGCTGTCTTCTGATGTCATCACTGTGCGTCAAACTCCTCCCACTCCTGAGTTTTCCTTACCAATGTTTCTTGCCATTGTTTAACTCGGACGTCAATTTTATTATAGAATTAGAAATCAATCGAAAAAAACAGCAACCATATTCTTATTATATTCTAATTTATTTTATTTATTTATTTAATTTATATTTATGTCAAGGCTGGTCGGGACGATCTTTTAATGTAGCCCCCCCCCCAAAAAAAAAGTTGGTTTTTGAGTTTTTCGTGCGTAAGAGTTGTGAGGTGGTGATTACGATGTGGTGTGTGACCGTGTTTGTGTGTCATCGATGACGAGATGTTTATTTTGCTCGGAAAATCGGCACTCGTTGGGAAAAAAAAAATGCGATCTGCCGAATGATAATGCTATATGTATGTAAAATTAATTTAAATTATATTCATATATTTAAAAACTGACACACATTTCTTGTTCTTTTGGGGAAAAGAAAGCATTCTGTATCTACGTCGCCCTAAAACTTTGACTTTTCATAACTTTTTGAAGGATTAAAATTAATTCAATTATCGCAAGCCCTTGCATTACGCGTATCGCAGTATTTACATGTGAGAGATTTCGATAGTTTGGATACACTGTGCTGCCCTGACAGGGATGGTTCTTTGTCCTGATTGGCTGGATGTTTGTGGTCCACATCGTGTGTTTCTTCTTGTGTATTATTTTTGGGGATCACCAGAGACCCCGTGGTTTGACTTCTGAGCAGAAATGCCATTGAAGCTGCACGAATATAAGGAGAAATTTATGGTGTCTTGAACATCACCTACATCACCTTGCAACCGCCAGGAACCTACTAACGAGCAGCGCGAGGCAGAAAAATGCTCGCTGTGTGAATTCAGGTTCGGAAGCATGTAGAGAGAAAGACAGCAGGAAAAAATCGGGACAAACGCAGGAGGAGGGGAAACGCCGGCGCTTTCGGTTTCGCGGCGACTGAAATAAACACGCCGAGGGAATTGTGAGCGGAAAGAACCGAATAAATACCAAACACACAAACGCAGAACTAAAATCAATCGCTTCAATATTTCAACACTGTTCAATCTTACAATGTGTTTGTAGGGGGTTTTAGGACATCTTTAAAACACACACACACACACACACACACACACACACACACACACACTCTCCAAACATTTACTACAACAGGTGAGAAAAGGGAAGTAACACAAGGCTTCAGTGCCAGTCTCTACTGCAGGTGTGTATAAAGATCTGCAGTTGAATACACACACACACACACACACACACACACACACACACACACACACACACACACACACACAGCGTTCAGAGCAGTCCAAAAGTAAAATGTCCACAATGTCACTTGTATCCCAGGATGTATATTCTGCACCGAGACGCTTTTTCTGTGCCAGGTTTGCATCTTTAGTTACAACGCTAACGTTGCTAACAAGTAAATGAAGCTTCTAGCCGACGCTCTACGCGATTTAATGGGTTTATAGGATATTTACGTGGTCGTGTCACGGCAGAATGACGGTAATTACTCACTAGTACGTGATTTATTACGGCTTTATACGTAAATACGAATATAAATATATCAACTGATAGATACATGATGGAAAAACTGATTTGAAAGATCTGTCGAAACCGCAGCAGGTGAAACCGGTTTATATTTATGTATTTTTATTATTAGATATAGTTGTTGCACATGTAGTAAAATATAACATTTTTGTTTAGCTAGCTAACGTAGCGCAGAAATCTTTAATATAAACAGCGTAGGAAATATGCAGGATGATCAGGAACCTCAGCGTTTCTCTCAGACGTGTTGAAAAGCTGCTAAAACGATGCTGAGAAATGGGGCTGAGCGATACGATGATGTAGTATCGATATCGTGATCAACGATATCATGATACACATTTTGGAGATATCGTGATAACTTTTTAAAAAAATAATCCGTAATCACATATAGCATTGAGCGCTAACGAACTAAGCCCCGCCCCGTACCTGAGCCTGCGCTGGTGTCGCGTGACATCAAGCTTTCTGCTGAGGAAGGAAGTGGTTCAGCTTCTGTGGGAGGATTTATACACACAGGTTTAGCGTAACATGCTAAAGTGATGGCTATAAGCTTCCATTACTTGTTAGCAGCATTAGCCTTGTAGCAAAGTAAAGACGCAAACTTGACACACATAACGCGTCCCAGGGGATCGACAACGTGTGTGACGACAAGGACGTGTTTCCGTGAAGAAAGAAGAGTCTTCAGTCTTTGTGTGTGTGTGTGTGTGTGTGTGTGTGTGTGTGTGTGTGTGTGAGAGAGAGAGAGAGAGTTCCAGGTCCCTCCTCATACTTTATAGTAGATATTAGCCGGATTCTGAGGAGGCATTTCCTGTACGATGTAGACCGGATGTCCGTAATCGCCGCTGACCTTCTCGTAGTGCGGGCAGTAGGCGGAGTCAGAAGTCCGCAGCGGGATGATGATGTCACTGGGCTCTGTGCCGCCAGTGATGTTACCCCCGGCGATGACTCCTGCGTTTCCTGCAGTGTTGGCCCCGCCCCTTCTGGGCGTGAGGGCGGAGAGAGACAGGCTAGGGCGCTGTGTTTCTGAGTGTTTGGCTTTCCTCCTGCAGTAACACACCGCCCCGATCACCACGGCAACCAGCAGCAGGACAAAAGTTCCGCCCACTGCGCTGAAGATCACCACGGTGACCGAAGAAGAGACAGAGCCGTCACCTGCATCCATCTCTCCCGCTTCGGCTCCGTTCATGCTGTTCGGGGAGTCCGCGTCGTGATCTGTGAGAGACAGGTGAGAGACAGACAGGTGAGGGAGGAAAACAGACAGGGGGAGACAGAAAAAGAGAGATGGGTGTAAGATGGAGAATGAGACAGGTGAGAGAACACGAGAAAGGGAGACAGGTGAGAGATGGAGTGATACAGGTGAGGTTAACAGACAGGTGTGAGAGAGAGAGAGAGAGAGAGAGAGAGAGAGAGAGAGAACACAAGAAAGGGAGACAGGTGAGAGAGATGGAGTGATACAGGTGAGGTTAACAGACAGGTGAGAGAGAGAGAGAGAGAAACCTGGAGTTTTGCTGCTGGAGCGACCCGAATCGAGTTTTGGTTTGGGGGGAAGTCCATACGCACCTGTGGGAACACACACACAAACACACACACACACAATGCTATTAAAGGAGTAATTATATTACACAGAAAATATTACTGATCAGAACATGGTGGTGATGAAGATCTTGGTCATGATGATTGTGATGATGATGATGGTGATGATGATGGTACTTACTCTGTCCCACTTTGAGCACAACCTTCATCCCTCGCGTTGCACATGCTCCCCCTCTCATGCTGTCCAACCCCTGCTTCGTTCCGTCCGAGGTAGCTGAGAGAGAGAGAGAGAGACAGGTGAGTGGAGAGTGAGACAGGTGAAGGTAACTGGGGGGTGGAGGTGTTGGCAGTGTGAGAGAGATACAGGTGAAGAGACACAGATGGAAAATAAGTGTGTAGCTCTTGCTGAGTTAAACCTGTGTGTGTGTGTGTGTGTGTGTGTGTGTGTGTGTGTGTGTGTGTGTGTGTGTGAGAGAGAGAGAGAGAGAGAGAGAGAGAGAGAGACAGTGTGCAACCTCGGTGCTGAGTCTTCCCACTGCTTTCTGACACTCAGTCTTACTCGTGTGTGTGTGTGTGTGTGTGCGTGCGTGTGTGTGTGCGTGCGCGTGTGTGTGAGAGAGAGTGATTGTGCGTATACAGCCTTTCATGACAGCTGAGCTCCTGTAGAGGAGAAAACAGGTCACACACTCCTTGTGGCACAACACGCGCGCACACGCGCACACACACGCGCACACACACAGACACACACACACGCACACGCACTTGGAAGCTTTAAAACAGTCTGCTGTTCTTGGTTATTACTTTACTGTGTTACTTTGTACCACAGACGCACATGATTTTATGGAATTCCGACATTGCGAATAGGACTTGAAGAGGAGGAGAAAGTGATTTTTCTCACTCCATCAGGAACGCTGCGTTGATCCCATGCTGGGTCACGATGATGTATTTCAACGCTTGAAACTTCATGAGTCTTTTCAGTGATTTGAGTTTGTTCAGTTAAATGATTCATTCCGGTTCATTCACTGATTGGTTCAGTTGCACACCAGCTTTAGTAATGCTAATATAGTAGTTAATTATCGTTGCTAATTATCATTTATAATGTGCTTTATGTTTTTATGCAGTGAAAGACACTTCCCAGAAACACTGGGAATCTCCAACTTGGACTGAATGAGCTTGACCGATTCTCACTAAACCCACTGACTCAAACACCGACATGCTGAAGGACCGAGCAGTGAATCTTGTCAATACCAAATGATTCGCTGATTCAAACTCTGACCTGCTGAATGAGAGAGTAGTGAATCTCTGTTATGACCAAAAGAATCAGTGAATCAAACACTGATGAATCAGTGAATCATTCAGTCAGTCCCAAGGTTCATTCCGCTCTCAAACCCTGACCTGCTGAATGACGAAGCAGTGACCAAAGCACTGAACTGAAGTGCAGTGACTCGGTGACTTGTTCAGAAAGAGTCGCTGGTTCACGAGTCACTGCACTTCAGTTCAGTGCTTTGGTCACTGTTTTTCAAATGTGTAAAAGAAAAAAAATGTCTGAATTGATCCTGGTGCCTCCTTCACCGTTTCCCCGTACTGTACACGATGCCATCGCAATCAGCCATAACATTAAACCCACTGACCGGTGACGTGAATAATGTTGATTATCTCGTTACAGTGGCACCTGTAAAGAGGTGGGAGACATCAGGCAGCAAGTGAACAGTCAGTTCTCGAAGCTGATGTGTTGAAAGTAGGAAAAATGGGCAAGTGTAAGGATCTGAGCGACTTGGCTAGACGACTGGGTCAGAGCATCTCCAAAACAGCAGGTCTTGTGGGGTGTTCCCAGTGTGCAGGGGTTAGTACCTACCAAAAGTGGTTCAAGGAAGGACAACCGGTTAACCAGCAACAGGGTCATGGGCTCCCAAGGCTCACTGTGTCCATGCTGACCCCTGACCTCCACCGAAAGCTCCTACAATGACAGTTGAGCATCAGAACTGGACCATGGAGCAGTGGAAGAAGGTGGCCTGGTCTGACGGCAAGCCGGTGGAGGCAGTGTGATGCTCTGGGCAATGTTCTGTTGACTTGGCCTCCAAGTTCCCCAGATCTCAATCCGATCGAGCATCTGTGGGACGTGCTGGACAAACAAGTCCGATCCATGGAGACCTCACCTTGCACCTTTTTTTTTAAAATTATT
The DNA here is from genome assembly GCA_037576815.1 of Pangasius larnaudii. Taxonomy (NCBI): domain Eukaryota; kingdom Metazoa; phylum Chordata; class Actinopteri; order Siluriformes; family Pangasiidae; genus Pangasius; species Pangasius larnaudii. The sequence goes on from CM074932.1 coordinate 941,334, forward strand.
ATTATTTTTTTTTTTTATTACAGGACTTAAAAGATCTTCTGCTGACGTCTTGGTGCCAGAAACAACAGCACACCTTCAGAGGTCTTGTGGAGTCCAGGCCTTGACGGGTCAGAGCTGTTTTGGAGGCAGAAGAGAGACCTACACAATTAGGGAGGTGCTTTTAATGTTGTGGCTGATCGGTGTATAATATAGCGAACGAGGGAGTGATGGAGTGATGGAGTGATTTCAGGCACAGCAGCAAAACTCCATGATTTTTATCTCACCTGACACACATCTCAGTAAATCATCTAGCGTCTGATTTTGTCTGGAAAACATCCAGCCATCCTTAGCCTGCAGCTCAATGCGTCATGTTGATGACTTTCTTAGCAAACGTGCTAAAAACTGCAACTCGGCTAAAAAAAAAAAAAAAAAAGCAACAAAACAAAACCAAAAAAAAAAACCACTTGGATAAAGAGCCAAAACGCAAACGCCTGCAGCGGGCTAGCATCCAGAGCAACGCTAAATCACGCTAGCACAAGCCCACTCACCAGAGCGCTCGCTAAAAATCTTCTTCAAACAACACACACACACACACACACACACACACACACAGCAATATCAATGACTAAACACACTGACTAAACTTGATCTTACACAGGGAGGAATAGCTCTCACTCTCTTCTTTCAGTACGTCTCGCTCATTCTCATTCCTCCTTCTCGTTTTCCTTTTCTCACATTACTCTTTCTTTCTCTCTCCATCTGTCCCTCTCTTCTTTCTCTCTCTCTCTCTCTCGCAAACTTCATTTTGTGTCTCTCCTCCTCTCCCATTCTTCTCTCTCGCTCTCTCTCCCTCCTGCTGTTTCTACACGTCCTCTCGCACCCCTGCAGCTTCACTCACAGGATAGAGAGAGAAAGAGAGAGAGAGAGAGAGAGAGAGAGAGAGAGAGAAAATGATGGCAGGAACAAGGCAGAGAGAGTGAAAAAGAGGAAAGAGAGGAAATCACAGGAAGGTCTCCTTTTTAGGGAGAGCAGGACATGACGAAGAGGCGAACAAACAGACAGAACGAGAGAGAGGGAGGGAGAGAGGGAGAAAGCTGGACGATGGAGTAATTGAGATGATGATCCAGACTGATGGCGGGTGAATAGACAGATAGCGAGAGACGGACAAAGAGACAAGATGAGAGATAAAACGGAGAGACAGATAAAACGGAGATGAGGGAGACAAGATGAGAGATAAAATTTAGAGACGGATAAAACGGAGATGAGGGAGACAGATGGAGACAAAATGGATTGAGCGAAATAAAATGGAGTAGGATAGAGATGAAAGAGGGAGGAAAAAGGGAGAGAAGAGGAGAAAAGAGACAGACAAAATGGAGAGAGAGAGAGACAGAGAGAAGGAAAGCAGAAAGAGAGAGAGACAGACAGACAGACGGATGAAGCAAAGTGAGAGGAGTGAGAAATTTCTCCGAGTCGTTTTCTCACTCCATCAGGCTCTTAGCGACAATGTTTTTATTTTGTTTTTAGCGTCATCGTGTCTCTGTTCATTTACAGCACGAGGACACATCGAGTTGACGCGGTTCACACAACACACACACACACACACACACACACACACACACACACACACGACAACTACACAAGTTCATTGTTGAGGTTTCTTCATTTCTTCGTTACAGTTGTGTTTCCAGCAGCTGAATATTCTAATGAGTTTCAGCAAGATGACATCATCACAAACTTCTCACTACTGAACTACTTCGTCGTCTCGTCAGAAGATCGCGAGTTTGAATCCCAGGGCTAGGTGTGAGTGGGCGGAGCTAGCTTCCTTCCTCAGCCCTGTCAATCAGAGCCACGCTGGCCAATCATGAGAGTTCGCATATACAGAACAGGATTATAAGGCATCATACTGTTCTAATGCAGCACGGTGTGGCTTGGGCTTACACACACACACACACACACACACACACACACACTCACACTTTCCACAAATTTAACATGAAAAAAGGGGGCGGGGTTTCGTGCAGCAGACAGGCGATGTGTCCCTGTATGCTCTGTGGGTCCATCAGCCCATAAACTGCAGTTTAACAAGCCCGCACATCTCTCTTACACACACACACACACACACACACACACATACGCGCAGACAGACGCATTTACTGCTTCATTCCGCACATTCTTAAGCAGCAAATATAAATCATTAATGATCTACAAGAAAGAAGCGAGAGAATAATAAATACTGGAGAGAGATAAAGGGGCTGGAAGTAGAGAGAGAAACAGAGAGAAATTAAGAAACTGGGAAAGTTCAGGAGTTTAAAAACTTTTAAAGATGTTAACACAGAGAAGGGTAGAGAGAGAGAGAGAAAGAGAAAGAGAGAGGGAACAATCTGAGGGTGAAATGCTTAAGGGTTTTCTGGGTCATGTATCTGTCAGCTCGACTCGAGAGACTGCAATAAACAGGGAGAGAGAGAGAGAGGGAAAAAAAAAGAGATTCAGACGGGGAGAAAGAAGAGAGAGACAAAGGAAGCAATAGATAGATGGATAGACAAGTGGATAGACAGAAAGATAGATTTTATTTATGGGCTCTGTTTGCAGCTTACACGCACACTTGTTCCCTATCTGTATATATTAACATGGACGTGTGTCTCTCTCTCTCACACACACACACACACACACACACACACACACACACACAGAGCCGTAAGCAGTGATGTCACCACTTATATAGAAAGACTCAAAATAAAGCTGCATTATGGAGAAGCACTGAGCAGAAATAACACACGCTGACAGAGAGAGAGAGAGAGATAGAGAGAGAGAGAGAGGGACATTGTTAGATGGTTTAATACATCAGGCAGGAATTTATTTTATCAGTTCTAAAAAACGGAGAGATGCTTTCTGACAAGTATAAAAGTATAAAAGATGCATTACAGTACGATACAATTCAGTAGCATCGTCAGTACCATCATAAGCCTTTTTAATATTTTATTTAGTGCCGTTTTTATAGGACATGATTTATAGCTGTTTCAAGGAGACACGATTTAATATGATGTGATTGTTGGTGAGCTTTGAGGAGGCCACGCCTCCTCCGCTGAGGCTGACACGC
>CM074932.1:963804-974619 GCA_037576815.1 Pangasius larnaudii
TTAATCCCAGCTTTTGTTTAAAATGTATAAATATTATGCCTTGGCGTAACATCCATAAAAGCGGATAAAAACGTATCTTTATAAAGTAAAGTAAAAATATTTCTGAAACGTTACCTATAACGTAAAGGAGCAGTTCGGCAAAAAATAAAAGAAAATAAATGAATAAAATGTACACAGCGTCTCTCTTAGACTTTAATGTTTGTAAAATGCAACCAAAATAATCAAAGCAGGAAACGGCTTCAACCTTTAAAAACTTTATTTTCTGTTTAACATAGTTTTTTTTTTTTTTTTTTTTTGTTCTCAAAGCAAAAACTGCACAAGCCCCGCCCTCCGTGTCCTCAGCGCCGACGTGTCCGCTCATCTGGTGGAGCGAGGGATGGAGCCTGGGCGGGGCTAACGTCCTTTTCTGCTAAAACGACTCGCAAACTTTGATAATACCTTAAAACTGTCGTAGCATGGAAACGGTATATACAGAGCCGAGTGAAAACGTCCCACAGCTGAGGGCGCGTCGGCGTCCGGATCGTTGATGCGCTCGCGTGAGCTCGCGGGTCGAGATAAAATTGTCCACTGTACAGTTTAATTAAGGCATGGCAACAAAAACAAGGGGAAAATTTTTGAGGAAAAATAAAGAAAATTTACATTATATACACAAAAAGGGCGGAGCTTAAGGTGAAATCTGATCCAATCCGCTCGTAAGATATCATATTTAAACGTCATCGGTCAGCTTGACTAGCTAGCTACGTGAAAGTAGCGCTCTGACGATGTTGGTATCTTGTGAAATTAAAAATCACCATGTTTTCAAGCGAGCTAATGTTGCGTTAACTGCATTTTGTCATTAAAAAAAAAAAAACAGGCACGGATTTTGTTAGCAAGCTAAAATATTGTGATGTCATCGTCACGATCGAGTTTAACTTAAGCTCCGCCCTTACAGATCACATGACCGAGAGGAGGAAATTTAAAAAGTAAAAAGAAAGGTGTAAGCAGGGAGGAAGGAGGTAAATAGTTGGCATGTGCCGATACTCCATTTTTTCTATGTATGATTACGATATTATTGTTAAAAGTTATATCCTGTAGCTGTTCTGATCACCGAACACCGGCCTCGGCTTCCTCTTCGTACAGCAGCGCTGCTAGCGCGCGGTCACGTCTGTTTACTAGCGTCTCGGCTTCGCTAAATGGAACAGCGCTAATGTCTTGCGTATGCTGAGTATCTTGACGTACTGACTAACCGATTATCGGCACACGCCTTAAAAATAGAGAAAGTAAGCGCGAGAGAAGGCGAGAGGATTCAGTTCAGTGTGTCGGAAGCCTCAGGCGGATCGTGACGTCGTCCTTCCGGTGGAAACCAGACTCCGATCACAGGGACACTGTCGAAAAACAAAGAGAAGCCGGATCAGAACACAGTCACACGGCGCACACGCTAACGCTAACGGGTCATACACTCTGTGTGTCATGCAGTTACAGGAAAATAATCAAGCGGAGTTTGTGTTGCATCAGAGTCGATTATCTACCTGTAACATCATGATCTCAGGAGTTTCATTCCTCTTACACGACTGCAGTTCTTATTTAATGAAGAACGACACGTCATACTTTTTATATTTACAGTCACATTTAACGTTCACAAAACGAGTTAGTTCCTGTTCTCACTTGCGTTATAGCAGCTATAAACAGTCGTTCCCTCACCAGCCTCTTTTTTTTTTTCTTCTCCCCTCTCAAAGTTAACAAGACGACAAATAAAGCTCACGTTAACGAGAAACCGCAAAGAAGCGTAAACTCCTCCGTCCTTAACGTTACAGATTTACCTCTGACACTGGAGACTCCTTCCATAAATGTTACACAGCAATTAGTCTCAGATTATCTGGAGCGTCCATGCCTGTGAGTGAGCTGTTACCATAGAAACGATAATGTATTAGAACGAGTGCGTTAACATAAACCTGACACCTACTGACCAATCAGAATTCAGTAGTACTAAGTCGTGACCTGCACTACGTTATCAGAGACTGGCGCAGTAGCGTTTCTGCACAATGCTGGCTATGCTTCATTCCTGGACGGGGAGGGGGGCCAAAACTTTGGCACGTACGGTAGCTGAGAAACTGCTGACTTTGAGCGTCATCTCTATAAAAGAGAAGCAGCTGGTGTTTTACCTGTCCTCACGCTGGAACTCTGTGTTTTCACTCGTTCCTCTTCCTCGAGGACCTGCAGCAGTCTCTCTGCAGTTCTAGTCCACCGGGTAGAGGAGCTTCCACTGTGTTGCTCTTTACAAGTTCTCCGTCCAAATCCAAGGGTTTAACACACCCTAATGTTCTCCAGGAGCCCATCTGCTTCTGTTTTCACTGAAACATCGAGTTAAACCTGTTTCAGACACGGCGTTGAATTTTCCTTCACATGACAGAGGCGTCCGTTTCTCAAGTCCACCTTTCTTCTCCAGAACGCTGCAGGAGACTGGAGTCCACTTCTCCAAGATGGTGGACGCCGTACGAGTCCACTCCTCGAGGACTTTGAACGCTGTAGGTGACGAGTCTTGCAGACTCCACCTCACAAGTCCACTTCTCTGGGACGATGTAGGAGACTCGAGTCCATTTCATGAGACTGTAGATCCGGGGTTTTTTTTTTTTTTGTTTGGTTTTTTTTTTTTTCTTTCCCTCCAGGATGCAGTATGAGGCTCAAGTCCACTTCTCCAGGAGAATGCATGTCCTCACACATGTTCTTGTCCTTATTGCTGCTTCTTACATATCTTATTTTTCTTTTTCTTTTTGCAAAAATATACTCCAGAACGAGAAAAAGAAAAAAAGCGAAATACGTTTCCTTTCCTCTAGATCAAGTACCGATAATAATAATGATGATGATAATCCTCAGTTCCAGGCTTCAAAAGTCTCTGTCTTTACTGAAGATTGGGGTGAAAAAGAAGGAAAACAAACAAACAAACAAAAACCAACACCTTCTGAATTCACTTTCAAAAAAGAAAAAAGGAAAAAAAAAGAAAGTCTTCTACTGCTACACGGTGCCTGTCCTTGGCTCTGATTGGCCCGAGGTTCACTGCTGGAGAAAGTTCTGGAAGAACAGCAGGACATTTCCTTCTGAAAATGTCTGTTTTTCTTGTTGAAAGCCCGTCAGACTTTTAAGTGAGTGAAGACGCCAGGCTCATCGTGACGCTCCGTTACACATTTTAGAAATACATTCATTTGTAATAAACTTCCCAAGGTTGCGCGCAAAAAAAAAAAAAAAAAAAACACAAATCAAAAGAATAAAAAAAAAAATGTATATGACAATAACTTAGCAGCCTTGAAAGTGCTCCAAATCAGATCACAGAAGTTTCAAATACTTTGTATGCAACAATAAAAAAATAAATCCATCATTCTTTTTTTTTTTTCTTAAACAGCAATGAAAAGTAAGGTTGACACACACACACACACACACACACACACACATGCTCAAAAGGCAATTAGTTCACATGTGGTCCTCCAAAATAGGGAGAAATAATGTTACACAGTTTTGTGGTGTTTTAAAGAGAACAGAAGAGCTACACTATTAACTTCAACACTGTTCATCGACTCACTCGAAGCGTGCACTCCATCACTCCATCACTCCATCACTCCATCACTTGACAGGACAATAACGGCTAGCTGAAGAGCGAGCGCGGTAACTGTCTAATTAACAAAGGAACCCGGAGAAATAAAGCCCAGCCCCAACGTGACCATCCACGCGTTAGAGTTCCGAAATGTTACGTTTACTCCACGTTTGCGGTTTCTTTGTTACAGAAGAAAATTACGCCATGGAGAAAGTTGGCCGTTAGCTACTGGAATAAAACGGAGCCGTCGCGTATAGATGTGCGTCTTAATCGTCTCTTTCCTACAGAGTCGACGCTGATCCCTCACTCGAGCTGATGCGACCGCGGGGAAGTCGACAAGGGTGTGTTAAAAACAGGATTGGAACGAGGCCCAACACTCTCAAGCTTCCTCAAAAAAACAGAGGAGGAAAATGTCAATACAGCACCACACACACACACACACACACACACACACACACACACACACGTCACCCAGTCCTATCTTTTCTGTCTCTTTAAGAACCTATGTACAAGTGAGAAATGGGCTAGCTCACGCTCACGTCTCGTCTTACGTCACGTCTCGCACACACACACGCTCTCTCACACACACACACACACACACACACACACACACTCGCGCACAATTCGTCGAAATACAAAAATTTCTCTTGAACAAAATAAAAACATGGCATTTCCTTTATACATCTCGGTTATAAAGTTCTTTGTGCAGACTTTTCTTCAAATCGCTCACACACAATCTGAAAAATATCAACCTAATCTGACGATCTTCTTCTTCTTCCTTTTTTTTTTTTGTGTAACTTTTTTTCATTTTTCTTAAACAAGTGCAAATGTTCAAGTTTTTCAATTTTATAGCTTTCATATGAAAACAAAACAAAACAAAAAATAATACGACAGTGTTTGTCTTTTGAGAGTGAGCATTCTCACACTCCGGTCTGGCTAATTTATGAATGCACACGCACACACACACACACACACACACACACTCTCTCTCTTGCGCATGTGCGCACACACACACACACTCTCTTGCGCATGTGCGCACACACACACACACACACACACACTTTTGTATACAAACGGCTCTACACATAATATAGGTAATGATATATATATTCACACACTTTCGCCTTGTGTTAAAAAAAAAACAAAAAAAAAAAACAAAACAATTTCAAATATTGAAACTCTGGTAATAAAGTGCAATAGCTTAGTTAAGGTGCTTAGACAAAGAGGTGTGAGAGCTCCCTCCACACACCGGACCTCTGATCCACTCTCCGTCCTCGCGTGGACGAGAGACATGACGAGAGAGTGGGCGAGAGAGGGAGTGAGCGAGAGAGAGCAGTGCACATTCATCTGCTAGTTTGCTCCAGGTTAAGGCCTCAGGTAGACTTAAGTAAGGTTCTGCTGGATCAGTAATCCTCCACCGCCTCCATCTCTCCCAGCATCATCCGCTCGCTCGAGCCCAAAAATGAGTAACCTGCACACACACACACACACACACACACGGCTCCTGCTTTAACTTTAATTTACTAAATATCTCTAACAGAATTCCTACAGGTCCTGATGAGATGAATCACTTTCGGTTGTATATACGATTTACAGCAGGTCATCTTTGTTGTTGATGAATCTCGGGTTACACAGACCAGCTAGCTAAGTGTCGTGGAAAAATCGGGAAATGTCGTTGCTATGGTTACAGTGTGCGCGGGAGCGAGCAGCGTCTTCCCTACAGCAGTACACAATGCAGTCCGGCCCGCACGGTTTCTATAGAGACGCCAGATTTTACGTTAAAAGCAGAAAGCGGCGACTTTCTGGTCTGTGTGTGTGTGTGTGTGTGTGTGTGTGTGTCGCTAACCGAGGATGCTGGGATCAGAGTGGAGCATCATGCTGGGTTTCTTCTTCATTTTCCCGCCCTGGCTGTCGTACATGCTGCCGCTTTTACTCACGTGGCTCGACTGGAACACAGACTGCAAACAAACAAACAGCGGTGGCGTAAAAACACGGCGTTTCTGCGAAAGTGAAATCTTAAAATGAATGAAACAAACTACAGAACACTGAATTTACGCTCCAAACACTTGCGGTGTTTGTGTTTGGTCTGTTAAATGATCTCTACATGGCGTAATGTCTATCTGGTTTGCTGACACCTTAGAATTTTCCTTAAAGAGGTTTTTTTTTTCCCCCCCAGAATGAACGCTCACCTGTAAGGGGAAGTTCATGTTCAGCCCTGCGATCTCCTTACACAGCTGTAGGCAGAAACACAGCAGTTTAAAAATCAATGATAAAAGATTAAAGTTCGTGTTAGGTGGTTGTATCATACTGGTCCCACGGTGGTGGTGTGCTATACCAGGTGGCTGCTAAGGTTGCTTGTTGGTAGACTATGGATATGTTATCCAGGTGCTACGGGCAGGTGGTTGCTATGGTGTTGCTACGTGGTTGCTATGGTATCTCAGGTCATTGCTAGGGATGGCTATGGGCAAGTGGTTGCTATGGTGTTGCTGCGGGGTTGCTATGGTATCTCAGGTCATTGCTAGGGATGGCTATGTGCAGGTGGTTGCTATGGTGTTGCTACGCGGTTGCTATGATATTTCAGGTCATTACTAGGGATGGCTATGTGCAGGTGGTTGCTATGGTGTTGCTACGCGGTTGCTATGATATTTCAGGTCATTGCTAGGGATGGCTAATGTTGCTATGGTGTTGCTGCGGGGTTGCTATGATATCTCAGGTCATTACTAGGGATGGCTATGTGCAGGTGGTTGCTATGATATCTCAGGTCATTGCTAGGGATGGCTATGGGCAGGTGGTTGCTATGGTATCTCAGGTCATTGCTAGGGATGGCTATGGGCAGGTGGTTGCTATGGTGTTGCTATGGTATCTCAGGTCATTGCTAGGGATGGCTATGGGCAGATGGTTGCTATGGTATCTCAGGTCATTGCTAGGGATGGCTATGGGCAGGTGGTTGCTATGGTGTTGCTATGGTATCTGAGGTCATTGCTAGGGACGGCTATGGGCAGGTGGTTGCTATGGTATCCCAGATGGTTGCTAGGGTGGAGCAATGCATTTTAACTGTCTTCAGTATGTCTGAATTAAGAAAAGCTCATCGTGTGAAGACAGAAAAGCTGATATTTTCACACTCCTAATGGAAGTGGACTGGGGGGTGAACAGTGACCTGCTGCTGCTGTCTCTGCTGGTTGGCTTTCTGCTTGGCGCGGCGCTCCAGGAACTGCTTGGCAAACTCTTTGGCTTCGACCGTGTCGCCCAGGTACGAGCGGATGAAGTCGTGAACCTCGTACGGCGACTCCACCTCCTTTAGATACGCCACGATGGTGGCCACTAAACACACACACACACACACACACACACACACACACACACACACACACACACAGAGTAGAGACGCGTCCTAAATTCAGTAACCGAATGACACTCGCTCACTCGAAGTAGAAACTTTTAATCAAGCTTTTAATAAAGTCATAGAATTTATATTATTTATAATTATGAGCCAAATTTTCTGAAATAAAACACCCCTTCTTCTATATACTTCTATATACTTCTTCTATATACTTATATATAATTAAAACATGCTAAATAAATTATGAATGGAATCATTAAAAAAAAAAAAAAAAAAAACTTAGGATACGGTTGTGATAGACTTTCGGCAAGTCATTTTATTTATTTATTTGTTTACAAATTTCATTAGTATTCAAAGAATAACGTTCACTGACAATTGTAATGAGAGTCCAACTGCAATGTAATTTTAATTTTATTTTATTATTTAAAAAAAAAAAAGAATTTACTGGCATTGTAACAAACATCACTTGACATGTATTTCTTTTTCCTGTAAACACGTCACGTCTTCTCCTGTGTCTCGTCATGTGACTGTGTATATATACACATGCGTGTGTGTGTGTGTGTGTGTGTGTGTAGAGAGGGGTAGGTGTGTGTGTGTGTGTGCTCTGTGTGTGTGTTGAGGTGTGTTACCGTCCACAGAGGAGGACGAGTTGTTGGCCGAGGTGTTGAGAGCATGCAGCATTTGTTCACACCATGTGGTGAATCCATCCTGCTGAGGCTTCATGCCCTGTAACAGCTTCAGCAGCCGCTCCTCTTCCTCTGTCCGCTTCCGACGGTTCAGCGCGTACTGCTCACTACTAACACACACACACACACACACACACACACACACACACACACGAACACGAACACACACACGAACACGCGCACAAGGGTGGTCTTTAATATAGGCAGGTGAGCTAGCACACTGTAATATAAATATTATCCCTGAAAGTTATCCCTGTTTAAGCTGTGTGTGTGTGTGTGTGTGTGTGTGTGTGTACCTGAATGACGGGGTACTCATGCTGTTTTTCATGCCCATGTTACGATGGTTGACCTGGTTTTTAACCGCCTCGTCCCAGATGCCCATACTGCTGCCGCCGCTGGTGCTGCTGATCTTCCCCTCCATCCCTGTCCACATTCCCACCGATCCGTCACTCCACTGCCCCATCGCCAGCTACACACACACACACACACACACACACTCGTTTTATCACACACACACACACACTCGTTTTTCTAACTCGTGATTAGAAAACAATAAAATCTGATACGCAGGTTAAAATCCACATGCACAAACTCCCCATCCTGGACCTGAAGGAAATGTGGAGTGATTGCACATACGGTAGGTTCCTGGTCTCACTAATGTGTTGCTAAGGTGTTGGTAGATGGTTGCCATGGTACTCCAGGTGGTTGCTAGGGTGCTGCTAGGCGATTATTAGGGTAATCTAGGTAGTCGCCAGGTGGTGAATATGGTATCCGCGGTGGTTGCTTTGCTATGCACAATCACTAGTAACCTTATATTTTTATCAGATTGTATTTCCTAAATGACATCCACTCGTCTATCAAGAGTTTTCTTTTCTTTCTTAAACAAATAGATTTCCAGTATTTTATGGACTGGCTGTCACACCTGAGCTTAAAACCTGCAGAGACAAAAAAAAAAAACAGTCGGAAATGTTGAGCCTTGTGCAGTTGGTCAGTCGATAGCCGACCAATAAGGAGCTCTGCTGCTGAGCCAGTCAGGACAGGAATGACTGTGTGTGTGTGTGTGTGTGTGTGTGTGTGTGTGTGTGGTGGTGATTGTCTCACCCTCTGCTGCTGCTGAGATCTCTGCTGTTGCTGCTCCAGCAGACCGAGGTTCTTTCCCTGAGCTTTACCCAGAGAGAGCGTCCCTGCCTGGGCCGAGCTCCAACCTGCGCCTCCCTGCACCTCCCGCTGCTGCTGCTGACTCTGCTGGAGCAGCTTCATGAGGAGCTCCTGCTGACGACACTGCTGTGTTCACACACACACACACACACGTGTGTATTTCAGTATCCATGTGTACACACAGTCTTGTATACGTTGTAAGCGAGTGTGATTAGCGAGTTAGACTCCTTGTACCTGCTCACGTTTGCGCCTGTACAACTCCTCCTCCTCTCTCCTCTTCTGCTCCTCCTGCTGCCTTCTCTTCTCCTCCCGACGCTTTCGCTCCTCATCCTCCCTCTTCACCCTGAGTTCAGCTTCACGCCTCTCCTGCTGGAGCTGACACACACACACACACGTGAAATGACGCACATGGGCACAGATATTACAGCGAACGCTGACCCCAGACCCAGTCTTACTTTCTGCAGCTGCTCGAGAGTTGGACCCTGAGGTGAGTTAGTCATGGTCAGATCCCACAGACTGACCTCAGCACCTGCAGGACACACGGAGAGGACGTTACGGCGCTGAGCACGAATCTCCTAATAACGTGTTCATAACGGTGTTTATTACAACACAGAACAGCGGAACTCGCATCAGGGCATCAGTGTGGTTGTGTTTTCAGCTTTAACGCTTTGATTTTTAATGCTTTAAACATTTTATATGAAGTGTTTCTAAAGAAGTGTTAAACTGTTTCATTTAGAGCACTTCATTACAGCACACTGTTTAAAACACACTCCATTTAGCACTCACAGACAGTTCCTAAAGGTGAGTTCCTAAAGGTGAGTTCTAAATGGAGAGTTCCTAAAGGTGAGTTCCTAAAGGTGAGTTCTAAATGGAGAGTTCCTAAAGGTGTGCTTAGTAACACTCCATTTAGAACTCTCAGTGAGTTCCTAAAGGTGAGTGTATAAAGCAGTGTTGTTGTCAGTGTGTGTGTGTGTGTATGTGTATAAAAAGCAGTGTGTAGTTAGTGTGTGGGTGTGGTGTATAAAGCAGTGTGTAGTTAGTGTGTGTGTGTGGGTGTGGTGTATAAAGCAGTGTGTAGTTAGTGTGTGTGTGGTGTATAAAGCAGTGTGTAGTTAGTGTGTGTGTGGTGTATAAAGCAGTGTGAACTCTACCTGGTGTCTGTGAGGATGAGGTATGAATGTCCCAGGCTTCTGGCACAGACCGGTTCATAGCAGGCATCATTCCTGCCTCACCACACCTGCAACACACACACACACACACACACCATGTTAAACACTCCAGACCAGCTGCTTTACTGTGTGTGTGTGTGAGAGAGAGAGAGAGAGAGAGAGAGAGAGAGAGAGATCAGGTACCTGTTGATGTGTTGGAATCTCATTTGGAGCTGCTGGTAGAGAGCTGCGGAGGCGGCCTGCTCCAACTGCTTCTTCAACATCTCCTGGTCCATGTTACCCTACACACACACACAGAGAGAGTTAATAATTAACAGAATATACAACACTCCACACGTGCATATTCCTGTGTGTGTGTGTGTGTGTGTGTGTGTGTGTGTGTGTGTGTGTGTGTGTGTCACCAGTAGAGGAGGAGGTGAGGGTCCGGGAGAGAAAGGCACACGTCCCCACATCTTTATGACGTCCCCCAGCGGCTGGAAGCCCTCGTCACAGCCTCTCTTCACCAGCAGGGTCATCGTGAAATAACCGGCCTGGAACCACTCACACATCTCCACTGGGCTGAACGGGCCTGAGGGGGACAACACACACACACACACTCAATAAAAGTCCTTATTACACAAGAAGCGAGAAGTTAGTGGTGGTGTTTTTTCTGCCAGATAAAACGTTTGTACGGGAAATCAGTGTTCCATAAGGAACACACAAAATAACATATTTTGTTTTAAATTGTTTTGCCTGGAAACCAAACCTGTATTAGATACAAGCACTGGGTCACATATATATCCAGCAAAGAGATTTAAGAGTTACAGAGAGTTTAATTATTATTATTATTATTAACATAACTTTAAAATATATAAAACAGAGAAAAAACAGAAAAACGACACCACAGAAACAAAAAAA
>CM074932.1:979976-995574 GCA_037576815.1 Pangasius larnaudii
GAGAGAGAGCGAGAGAGAGAGAGAGAGAGAGAGAGAGAGCGACAGAGAGAGAGAGAGAGAGAGAGAGAGAGGGAGGGAGAGAGCGACAGAGAGAGAGAGAGAGAGAGGGAGGGAGGGAGGGATTACCATTCGGGACCGAAGTTAAGTGTCTCAGCAGTCATGTTCTCCTCGTCCTCAGGGCTCAAAGGTTCTGCTGACATGAAGAAAAAAAAAATAAAGTGTTTATCTGAGGAATAACGTTTTTATTTACACACCAATTCCTTACGAACAGTTCAGCGTCTGAGAGCGATGCGTGAAAGCAGAAGTGATTTCATTAGTATTACTAAAACAGCTCAACTTCCCACTTTAGGAAAAACGATTTCGAGTAAACAGACAGAAGCACGAACTCTCAGCGTTTGCAGCCCTATTCGCCCGGGATTCACTTTTCAGAGCGACTTCTCTAACGAGGAAAAGAATCTAGCCGTGTTTTGTCTGGAATAAAAATCTAACATGGACGCAGATATAAATCAAAACGAGACGAGCGAGAGAGAGAGAGAGAGAGAGAGAGATATTAACCATTTCCTTTTCCTTTAAAGCACAAAGTTATTTCAACGAAACCTAAACCATCCGAAACCTCACGGGCCGTTAGTTGGATTGGTTCAGTGCTGTAGTGCTGCATCACACTGATGATGATAATAATAATAATAATAATAATAATAATAATAATAATATTGTTCCCTATTTGGTATTTAAAGCCATTTTAGTAAGTAATTAAGCGAATGTCACCGGTGATGTCACCGAAGCAGCTTCATCAACGCTCTTCAGTTTATCGTTGCTATAATTTTCGCAAACCACAAGACACCTTTATCCAGAGACTTTTTATTTATTTATTTATTTATTTATTTTGGTAAAAACTGAGCAGTTGAAGGTCTTACTCAAGGGCTGGTGCTGGGATTCGAACTCACAACCTTCCGAGTTGAGTTTCTCGAAATATTAGGACTTTTGTCCTCAAAATACTACAACAGTTTTCACAAACTATAAAAACAAGCACGTTTGCCTGAAACGCAAGCAGCCGGAATTATTGTGGATCTGCAGCGAGGGGAATTTAACGATCCAACACGTTTTTATGATTTATTAATTTATAATTAGAATAAAAAAAGAGAAAGGTTTTTACGAAAGCTGCTTCACCCCAAACTTGCTCGATTATCGCGTTGAAGTTTGCTTCATTCAACACTTCAGAACTGAACTGTGTAAATTCGCAATAACGAGATTTTAACGATGCAGCGTGAAGTTTTATCGCGAGGATTTAAACGTGACGTCGATCGCTTGTGAGCGAACTGACTGATGGGACTGAACACGTCACGTAAAGGCGGTCTGACTGTAAACTTTACATACGTAGAGTTCTTACCTCTTACCAGGGCGAGCGAGACAGCGGGAGCAGTGTTACTGTATGATTATGTGTGTGTGTGTGTGTGTGTTGTTACTCAGAGCTCTATATCAGTGAACTGATAGCTGCCAAACACTGAATATAAGAACTCGAGAAGAAAAAAAAAAAAAAAGCGTTTTTTTTTTTTTTTTTTTTTTTAATTTCACACACACACACTGCGAGTGAACATGGATATGAGCGAGTGTTTCAGGGCAGGTTAGTTGTGTTTCGTGTTCGTTTCTCTCTTTCTGTCTCGTCTCTCGTCTGACCTGCAGGGAAGAAAAAAACAAAAAACAAAACAGGAACGTTAAGTGAAGCGTAAAGTGGTCATCAGCGTCAACATCATCTACAGCAGAATAATTTAAACTCTCGAGGGCTTGTTTAGTTTTCAGAAACTTCGTCTTTAACTCCCTACTCCATATATATATATATATGTCAGGACACAAGTGTGCTCATTACGTCCGCCTGAATCTCGGACATATTACGGTTGGGTTTAACGTGAGAAGACAGTCAGGTGTTATCTTTAAGCAGTTTGCATCAGACATAAACAATAACTGATCTAAATCTTCATACATTCATTCGTTATACATCTGTTATAACACAATAAACTAGTACTAATACACGCTTACAAGACAGTAAACAAAACATCAGACATCTCTAGGTGAACGCTACACACATTTACATGCAGTAAAGGAACAGAATAATCCCAGCGTTACAGCACCTTATTAGACTAAACTTTTTATTCCTATGAATAAAACGAGCAATCACTAAAACAATGACTAATAACATAAAACTACACATAAACTAAATAAAATCTAGCGCATTACTTAAAATAAATCATGGCATTTAAAAGTTCTTATATAACTCATATATACCACCAGCAATTTAATAAACTATTAGTTATTCCTGTAAATTAATAGGGGTCTCTACTACATGACCAGGGCTGTGTCTCAAATCGCGGTCTAATCCCTACCTAGGTGCCCTAAATAGTGTATAAATCAGTTCCCTTATACTCTTCTCTAGTGCACTACGAGACAGATACAGCGCCATTAAGCATTCCGCCTGGAAGAATATCAGCATTTTCATAAATATGAAAATATTTTTGAAACTTTTTAGCAGCGGAACTGTCAAAGACAGTGATTTAGTTCTATATAATATTCATTACCCGCCACTCTGAGAAAATAACTTTACACTATAAACTGAACAAGTTGAGCGTGAATGAGGACACAGGAGCGGAATGTAGCACCACCCAAGCCCCGATCTGCATCACCCTGCGCCGGCCGCTTCTTAAACTTTACCCCGGGGATCCATTCGAGGCCTTGACAACTTAACACTATTGTCAACATTTTCAGTCATGTTTTTACTAGCGTTCAGGGGATTAGTGCAAGCCTGTAACTAGACCAAATATCTGCGTGAATAATTCTGTCAAAAAATGTGCTCTTCTTACCTTTTTTCTTCTGCAAGATGAACAAAATGGGAGCCTGATAGCTAGCAGGCAGGCAGGCAGGCAAGCGGCAGCAGGCTAGCCAGCCAGCTAATACCTTTACGTAAACTTATCTACGACTTTATTCCGTTTGCACGCGCGTGCATCGCAGTAACAGACAAATTCGACTTAAATACATATAATTTCTGCAGCTGTCTTCTACAAACACGATAACGAAGTGAATATTTACTTTTCCTTATTCTGCAACGCTCGCCGTTTTTCTGTCTCGTCTTGTTTGTGTTTTACAAAAAAATGGCTGTTCATCCTGGATCACGTGACAAGTTTATCCAATCAGTGAGGACTTGCTCTGAACACTTAAGTTGCGTCACAAATGGCCGCTTACTACCTATAGCAACGCGCTACTTAGGGTGTTACGACTATAGCAACTACCGCTAAGTGTAGTGTACTTCATAGCCACTTGGACGCTATTTGGGATTCGGCCCTGTATAGTAGCAGTTGTAGCTGTTGTTGTGAGAACGCGCTAGCGTCAGTGGTTAGCATGGCGTCCTAAAGATACAAACCACTTGACTTTGTTTAAAAAAAAGCGCAACATTTGCGGTTGTGAAATGTGTTTGTGGAATGTTGAAATACCTTGTAGTGTTTAATAAATATACGATCCTATCTCTTCTTTCTTCCCAAAATGTCTACATTTATTCCACACTCATGGCTAGTCAAGTTGTGTTTCTCATCACAGATTTTTCTGATTAATTAATTAATTAAGTAAGTAAGTAACTCTAGTATTGTGTTGTATGGAATATAATTAATACAATCAGTGTCACAGGAAGCCTTACAGGGTTTAATCAACACATGCGACACACTGCTGAATCAAGCCAGGAGGTGAAGTTCTGAATTCACTCCTGAACTATTCAGAAACTCTTCATTAACACCATCAGTGAACACCAACATCTGTGCAAAACAGTCTTTAACTCATCCAATACCTAATAATGACACTCGGTACAGGCTTCTCAAGACACTTTAGTCAACTTAGAGTGTTGAAGTAAAGCTAACAGCACATTAACACATCAACAACATGTTACTGAAATGATTACTCTTTAATAAAGTTTTAAATTTACTGATAAACACCTAAATCATTCAATTAAGTCTTAAAGTGTCCTAATCAACATATTAACTCATGAAGTTTTGAATTAAAGCTAACGAACAATGACAGATTAAGGTAATTAAATGAATTGTTAGCTTAAATAAACTCTAATCTCTGAACGTGTTACATTAACACCTGTTGATTTGATAACTAATACAGAGTTCATTTAGAGCAGTGTTTGAGGAAATGTAAGTTGTTTTTGTACAGTTTAAAGCACTCATGCACACAGGCTCGGGCGAGACGAGACCACTGCCTCCTGAATGATATACTTCTAGCTTTGTGTTCTTATTAGTTGAGGTTCATATGATGATTTATCTCTGAGATAAAAAAGGATTTGTCACCGTTATAAATAACGGATCAGCTGATGAAAAAAGTGCCGTGTTCATTTTTTAAAACTTAGGGAGTTAAAACTAGTTAGCATCCGAGCCTTTCCAGATCCCTCAGTCAGGATGTCGGACATTTTCGGACATCGTTTGGGCCGAGCGAGGCCATCTGACCCGGGATCAGAGCGGTTTGAGCACAAATAAAATGTACACCAGAATTCTCCAGAAGTAGTCAATCAGCCCGTGTATAGCTTCCAGTGTGTGAAAATCATCACACACTACATGTGGAATAAAGGAAACATCATGTGCATTTAGTTTCAGAACTGCTCCATCACAGCTTCTTCACATGTCAGCTGTAAATTACAAAGAAACATCAACAAAGAGCTTTTATTACAGGAGAAGTCATGGGACAGCTGCCTCAGTCTGATGAAAATGCATGCAGTAGGGGAAGAACACACACTGCTAACGTCTGCCTCATCACTGAAGCTCACACACACCTCCATCACCATCACGCTTCGTTCAGAAAAACACATTCAATATCTCTCAAATAACGTAAATTAGCAAATAAGTGTACAAAAAAATAAACGAAGAAAGTAAAAGTGACGAGTAATGGGACAAGAAAAGTAAAAGGAAGCAATAGAGAACAAAACGAAAGCAGCAAAGAAAGAAAGAAAGAAAGAAAGAAAGAACGAAAGGGAAAGAAAGTAAAAAAACAATAGAATGAAAAAGAAAGATAAAGAGACAAAGTGGAAAGAAAAGGAGCAAAAGAAAAAAAGAAAGAAAGGAAAAGGGATGAGTAAAGGGACAAGAAAAGTAAAAGGAAGCAATAGAGAACAAAACGAAAGCAGCAAAGAAAGAAAGAAAGAAAGGGAAAGAAAGTAAAAAACAATAGAATGAAAAAGAAAGATAAAGAGACAAAGTGGAAAGAAAAGGAGCGAAAGAAAGAAAGAAAGAAAGAAAGAATCATAAAAAACAATAACAATAAATCTCAGGAAATGTAACAAGAAAGAAAGAAAGAAAGAAAGAAAGAGGAAGGGGTGAAGGGGAAAAGAAGGTTAAAAAAGAATGAAAAAGAGAGATATAGAGACAAAGTGGAAAGAAAAGGAGTGAAAGAAAGAAAGAAAGAAAGAAAGAAAGAAAGAAAGAAAGAAAGAAAGGGATGAGTAAAGGGACAAGAAAAGTAAAAAGAAGCAATAAAGAACAAAACGAAAGCAGCAAAGACATAAATTGGAAAGAAAAGGAGATAAGGAGAAAGAAACAAAGACAAAAAACAATACAAATAAAAAGAATGATAAAGAGACAAAGTGGAAAGAAAGAAAGAAAGAAAGAAAGAAAGAAAGAAAGAAAGAAAGAAAAGAGTTAAATGAGGTGAGACTGAGGAACACACACACTGCCCTCTGGAGGACGAAGTCGGTATTACAACCAATTTTCATCATTAAAGGTAAAGTTGAGCGAAACTTTCACATGAACCAGACACAGAGTTCAGTTCTTCTGACTGCAGTGCATCAGTGCAGAGGCTAATGTACATAACAAGTCATGGAAGTTTACAGCCACCAGTTTAGCACAGTGCACTAAATTATTCTCCTCAGTGTGGTTTCTGCCTCTGTGCAACACACAGTTATCTATAAACATGAACACAAAGACGTCAGAGATAAAAACGAGTCTCCTGAAGCATCATGTAAGGACTCAGAGACACCTGTGAGTTTTATAACGTCTTTTAATGTTCTCCAGTTCATATACACAACATACAGTGTGTAATAGCCTTTATAGGAAATAGAAATATGAACGCCGTTTTCCCCCAAACCCGTTACTCTCATCCCGAGTCGCTGCGACTGAACAAAATGAAAAGCAACAGGTGCAAGTGTATATTTGGCGACCCAGCGTTAATATTAGAGCAGGTGCACTTAGTAAATATCTGTAATATATCTCTATCCCTCCCCCATCACACAGTTACACACACACACACACACACACACACACGGCCACGGCAGACGAGAGGATCACCGTGAGATTTGGTGACAGTGTGCTTCACGAGTCTGTCCGCTGCCTCTCAGTCCCTCTGTACAAAAATATGGACAGTTTCAATTCTCTATTTCTGAAATATAACACGCAGAGAGGGTTCAGTCTCCATAAACGTAACAGGTTCGAGTGAGGATCACAAGGCCACGGGGTCATGTGATCAAATCAACGGATGATGATCAAGAAACGTAATCCGTTATACGACATTTTAATCGTGGACGCTTCAAAATATCATCGTTACACCCCGGGGTTCAGTACAACATGCAGCGACATCACCGCTCGTTCCAGATGAATAAATAAATCCTCACATCATCGTGTTACACTGTTAAACACCTCACACACACTCCACACACACACACACACACACACACACACACACACACCTCACACACACTCCACACACACACACACACACACACACACACACCTCACACACACTCCACACACACACACACAGCTCACACACACTCCACACACACTCCACACACACACACACACAGCTCACACACACTCCACACACACACACACACACACACACACACACACCGCACACACAAACACACACACCGCACACACACTCCACACACACATGCGCACACCACAAACACGCACACGCACACACACGCACACACACGCACACAAACACACACGTGCACACCACACACACACACACAAACACACACTCACACACAAACACGCGCACACGCATAAACACACACACACACGCACACACACACACACGCACACACGTGCACGCACACGCACACACACACACACATACACACACACACACAGAGGTGAAAAAGTAACGGGGGGAAGAAAGAAAGTTTTATTTTCAAAAAGGTTTTAATGTGTTGTTCAGGAGAGACGTGATGAAGAAAGTAAAGAGGAGCAAAGAGAAAGAGAGGAAGTGAAATAAAGAGTGAGAGAAGAGAGAAAGAAAGTAAGTAAGAAAGAAAGAAAGAAAGAAAGAAAGAAAGAAAGAAAGAAGGGAAGATGTGTAGGAAAGAAGGTGAGAGAATAAGCAGTAGACTTTATCTGGCGATGGTGATGTAACGTTATGACATCATCGTCTTTTCTCTCGGCGGTGTAGAGAATTCTGTGCTGCTCTTTGCTGAAGTCATGTGACCCTGTGTAATGACCTTGCTGAGGTCATGTGACCCTGTGTAATGACCTTGCTGAGGTCATGTGACCCAACACCATGACGTTTAGAAGATAGCTGTGCTTTTCAAGCTTCTAAATGAGGCGGAGTTTACAACGCTCACTCCTCCTCCTACTGTTTACTGATGCACTGAGTTCTGATGATGTGTTAAAGCGTTCACGATAAAGTGTCGTGGCGCGTCAGTGAGGTCTAACTCCGAGGCTCAGGAAAAGCGTGGTTACGTTACGTGCTAAAGAAAGAAAGAAAAAGAAAAACGGTCAGTAATTCAAGAAACAAAAGAAAGTCAGCTTGCACCTGTTCTCACAAAAGAGTCGCTCGGCCGTTCACCTTTAAAACCAAACAACGAAACAGAATATTTACAAAGACCGTGTCATCTCGTACAACTTCAAAAAATGTACAGTTTGTAGGTTTTGTTTATTTTTTTGTTTGTTTGTTTGTTTGTTTGTTTGTTTTTTGTTTCCCTCAAGATTTTTATATCCATCCGTCCGCTGAGTGTTTTCTGGAAACGAGACAGGAACAGAAAGATGATGATGAGACGAGCGATGAAACGAGGACGCACCATCATGGTTTGAGTTTTAGTCATTCAGCGAGTATTCTGTCCTCCACTTTGGATCCTTGTCGATGGATTCCTCGCCTTTCCGTGCCGCCTCTTTAGCACCCTGACTGCACGCGAGTGTAGAAATCGGAACCAGGGATGAGAGGAAAACACTGAACATGAGAGAAAAAGAGAAAGAACGGGATCTCATTCCTTATTGTGCAAGTTCAATGTAAATGTAGTGGAATATACAGTATAAAGAAAGACAGAGAAAGAGAGAGAGAGAGAGAGAGATGGAGGGATGCTGGAGGGTCGATAAGTCCTTCCTCGATGCTCAGAGTTCTGAGATTTCCGGCTTTTGATAAATGAACAAAAAAGGGATCTATACATCCTTTTTTTTTTTCTTATTATGATCGTAATCAGTTTTTTTTCATTTTCCTGATTTGCTCCTGATAAGTCTCTAGAGAAGGAAAATAATCTCCGAATGAAGTGCACAATATAGCGGAGACATTTTAAAAAAAAAAAAAAAAAAAAAAAAAAAAAAAAGGAGAGCATGAAAGAAAAGGACGGCGATAATAAAACAAGACGAGGAAACTCGTGCGCGTGTCTGTTTTGTTTAAAAATAAATCATGCAAATTTTCCCCGAGAGCAAACAAGATATAAATTTTCATAATTCTATGTTTAGACTTTAATATAGATATTCTGCTTATAATTTCATATCTCATCCCAGACCAGCAACAGTGCAAAAGCAAAAGAAAGAGGCAAAAAGAGAGAAAGACAGAGAGAGAGAGAGAAAGAGAGAAAGAGAGAGAGAGAGAGAAGAAAATAAAAGCAAACAAGATTTTGGCACTTTTTCAGTGACTTCTTCTAAATTCCACGAATGCGATCCTCAGACGCGCTCCCGGTCCGAGTCTGTCCTCTCGACTCGGAGTCT
The DNA here is from genome assembly GCA_037576815.1 of Pangasius larnaudii. Lineage (NCBI taxonomy): Eukaryota > Metazoa > Chordata > Actinopteri > Siluriformes > Pangasiidae > Pangasius > Pangasius larnaudii. Next base: position 988,937 of record CM074932.1, read on the forward strand.
GATCGGCTGGATATCACAGTACTTGGCACAGAAATGCTGGTAAAAACTAAATATTCAAATCTTTTTCTTTTTCTCACTCATGTCCTCACAAGTTTCTTGATAGTATATTTTACACAGAGGTTCTCTCGATTTATAAAAGTGTTCATTTTAGGCAAAAAAAGCAGAGTTCTGCAGTAGGTGAAAGAGATGACAAAAAAAGACAGGATGGAGAGAAAAACGCAACGGAGCAAGCGCGGTTAAAAAGAACACAAAGCAGAAGATTGTAGAGAGGAGGTTGAGGGCAAGATGGCCAACTGACTGGTTCTTCCTCGGTTCCTCATCTTAAAACTCTTTTTGTTTTTCCAAAAAAGGGAGAAAATGAGGACTGGAGGGGTTAAACGAGATAAAGAATGTGTTGTAGATGTCTATAAAGGTTTTCAGTCCTCCAAGTCATTAAATCGTCTAGTAGGAGGAAGTCAAGACATCTGGACTGATTAAGATCTCTGAGAAGGACACAAGTCCAGTGACTTTGACTCTCTACCACTAGGCTAGGTTCCCCGTTCCCCTCCTGAAGTTCTGGAGTCCAGGATGGTTTGGTTTACCTTTGAGCACGGTTATCACCAAGCTGTGCCGGACTCCAGAACTCCAAGATTGGACCTGGACATTCCCGAACTGGACAAAATGTATTACCTCTGCAGAGCACCAATTTTGGCGCAGGTAGTCCTTAGGTGTGTTAAGAGCTTGGCGAGGTACTATACGCGAGTGGTCGAGTGCTGATGGGGCAAAGCATTGTTGGTATGCACAGAGCTAGAGCTGGACCCAGGGGCAGGGCCTGGATTTGGGGTGTGGCCAGGAGCAGGGGGATATGTATTAAAGGCATGCATGGCGCTAATGGTGCTGGGCATCATGAGCGGCACGTCATCGGGCGCCCTCCTCAGTGCCAGCGTGTAATCCGGCGGGCATCGGAGTGGCTCCAGGTCCAACTCAGCCCTCTGTTGCTTCATCCTCAGTGACATGAGCTCCTCTTCCAGGTCGTTGCCCACAGCGATGGCTGTCGTAGGAATCGGGGCACCAGCAGTGCCACGCTGGGGCGAGAGACGCCGATGGCGTCGCCTCTGTTGCAGCAGCATCATTTCATGGCGCTTGTCGCGTTTGTAGTAGAGCGCCGCAAACGCCAGGACATTCAGGAAGAGCAGAGATGCACCAACAGCCACTGTTACGCTCAGCTCCGTCGAGTAATCACGTGCCGCCTCTGGGAACGGAGACAAGCGCGGGCGCTCCGAACTTTCCGGATCCAAACCTTCCGGATCTGTATCCGGTGGGTACGTTGAGGAAACTGAGGGTTGGCGTGTGCCGGGATGATTTGGATTCAGCACTGGATTTTTCCATCCAGGTCTGTGGGGGACACCGCCAGGCGGTGGTAAACGGGTTGCGCCGGAAGGTCTGTTAATAAAAATAAGATTAGTGTATCATCTTTCTTTTATAATTTAATCACTGTTTTTATAAGGCTGTTTAAGTCCTACATAAAGGAAAAAGCTTCCTGAATTCTATTGTTTAAAATCCTAGATACTGTCAATTAAAACTGTGCGTAACTGACCTGATGATCTCCTCGTGTAGCGTGTGCAAATGTGGCACCAGCTCGAGCCAGAAGGCCACCTTGTTGGCACGGTAGTTGTCTCGTACGCGTGGTTTCAGGCCAATGTGAAGGTACTGCTTGTCCTTAGAGCTGAATTTAGTCCACACGACCTCCTCGAAGCGGTTTGGCTTTGTGTGGATGAACTTGGTGTCCTGAGGAACAGGGATGTTTGGGTCTCTGAAAGAACCAGAAAAGAGAGAATGGAATAAACTGTTAGACAGGGGACAGACGGCATACGATGACATTTTACAATCAACATCTACAGATGATATTGGAAGGCTTGAGAAGTATCTATTGAGGTAAATTGAGCTATAATAGGGTGGAATATTCCCAGTCCAAATCTCTGATCAAATCCATGTCTTGGTGTTTAATCCAGTCCCAGTCCCTATTTCAAGTCCTGATATGTAGCCAACCTTGCGTTTGGCTCTTGTTTCAGCCCCAGTACCTGCCTCAAGACTGTTATAGATCTAGTCTGTCTGTCCCAGTGTGTTTCATCCCCTGTTCCATATCTTGGCTCATGTTGCAGTTCATTTCCCAGTCTCTACCCAAAATCAGCTCTTGATCCAATGATCCTGTGTCAGCTTCAGATCAACTACCAGTCCCTGATCCTGTTTCTATTTTGTGTCTCAGGCACTCATGCCATCTCAGTCCCTGTCCCTAGCCCTGGTCCATCTCAGTCCCCACTCTGGACCTGGGTTCCATCAATCCTTAATCCTCCTGACCATGGTTGTGACAGCGCTCCCTGGTGCTCCTCAAGTCTGCACCACCCTGTAGTTTGGCGAGGGGCCATAATCTCACTGACCACTCCGCCTGATCCTTGCTTGTACTTGTTTCTGAAGTTCTCAGTGGGTTATTACGCTGTACTCTGCTGGTCCTGTATTTCTGGTGTTTCCTGGTTCCAATTTTTATGTAACTACATTACTGGATTGGGTTTGCAACTGTGTGTCTATATTTAATATGAGATTGGGTTGGTATTTTGCCCACAACCTCGGCATAAAGAACTGACCCTGTTTTAGCAAAGTTGGTCCAGTAGGTCATGACGACAGCGCTAAGCATCACGTCATTTTTGGAGAAGTTGCAGGGAAAGAGGTCGGTAGCCCCGACCATGGGTACTCCAAAGACGTAGGGAATCTCATCTCCATGCGCAGCGTCCGCCCACTCCGGTCGCCCCTCCATCTGGCAGTGATGGTGGAAAGTGTAGAAGTAAACTGGCGACTGGAACTCTGCGTGCAGCTTGGCCGTGGCCACCGCCGGCGCCACCCACTGGTGATCTGTGAAGAGTGCAAGCAGAGTCTTCCTCCTCATGTCGCCGTTATCGCGATCAGCCCAGTCAGTGTACATGAACTTTATGGTCTCGCGAAGGATATCTTTACCAAGGGAGGGATGGAAAGACAGAGGAAGAGAGAAGGAGAAATGCAGAGATAAAATAAAATTAGAAAATGAGATGTGACAATGTGAAAGAATGTACTTTACATTTATATTCATACTTATATATTATTAATTATTAATATATATGTTTATGTGTTGGTAAGGATCACACACCACTTGGGTATCCGTAAAGGTTGTCCACAAAGTTGGATATGGTGTAGTCAAACGTGGCGGCTGAAATTCCATCCTCTCCTTCACTATCATCCACAAACTTCAGTCCTTCTCCTTGATTCACCCCCAACAAGATGTCATAGTTTAGGAACTCTCCCTGTACATGGCAGAGAAAAATGTATTTCACAAAACCAATCCAAACATACTATTTTAGGGCATTTCATCAGGTATCATTCAGTTATTTTATCAGTAAGCAGTTTGCAATTTTATTAATCATTTATATTAAATTTTACTGCAAAAAACGTAGCATATGGCTATTTTTTTCCAGAACTATGGCCAAGCATCAGTAAGAAAACAGTGAGGCAGATAATAACTAGAGGCAAAGACACTTTATTGTCGCCTTCCTCTTTTTCTGTTGGATCACAAGACAGAGGAATTCACAGGTCAAAGTTCACCTGGATAAAGTTGACACAAAGTGAAAACTACTGCAAAGGTGAATCACTCACATCCTTTCCCCTTGGCTGAACTGGCTTTTCTGCCAGGTGAGTTTTATTCGTGTTTGGTCTGACTGCTGCTTTAGTTGAAAAACAGAAACTTGTAGTTTCCATGTGTCTCCTTTATCGCTGTAGCAACGTGTCAACAATTGGAAATACTATGGTTAAACTGTACACGTTGGCATCTCGGCTGACGTCATCAAGAATTTTAAAGTAATGATATGAATGATCTTTGAATGATGATGTTAAATCTGTAAAGCTAGTAGCGAGACCTGCTGCATGAGGATCTCAGGGTCGTCAGGAACCACGTCTCCGTCTACCACTGGTCCGAAGGCGATGTGATAGCGCGCAGGCTGAATGTCCTGATCCACCAGCTCTCGGAAGCTCTTCCTCCTCAGACAGCTGACCATGTCGGCCGCGTCCCCGGAGCTGCAGCCCACCTTCTTGGCCAGGATCTTGGTGTACATGAGCGGGCGGTAGTTCACAGACCAGCTGGAGATGGCAGAGCCACTCTGGGCTATTGCTCTCTGGAACAGACCTGAGACCAGAACCGTTAAAAATAAAAAGATAGTACACTCTTCAAGGGTTCTTTAGCTGTTTATTGGATAATTAAGGCTTCCTAGCTTCCCAAAAAGCGTGCTACTTGTTGGTTGTAGGTTTTCTTCCTCTTGTATTTTTTGCTAACGTATAAAAAAAACATTCTCATTCAATTTCCTGATTAACTAAAAGTTTGTTTTCATAAAAAAGGCTCTACAGAGAAATGTCTATACCATATGAGTAAAATAAAGCATGTTTACATTAATGAATGTGCTATTTGGGTTGTTTCTATCTAAAAATGCAAAACAGAGGGGCGGAGCCAATGCAAATTGATTAATTTATCACCAGACATTGTGTGTGTAAATCAGAGGCGACGATGACGCAACATAAGGAAGAAACCTTGGGAGGAACCAGACTCGAAAGGGAACTCATCCTCATCTGGGTGACAGCAGACAGTGCGATTATAAATCGTTACTCTTCCATAACCGTATACTATACAGTAACGACACAATCCAAGCAAGTAAGAGCGAAAAAACCCCAGAATTTTACTACAGAAACCGTATGTCGATAGAGAAAACACAATATTTTCAACTGTGCACCAATTATCAGTAAGAAAACAGTGAGGTGAAAGATATAATAATTAGCAGCTCCTCCATTTTCTTTACTGAACAAACAGACCACAGCCCCGCCTTCTCGTTGGCTTCTTTGGCTCACAAGGCCGAGAAGTTCACAGGTCAAAGGTCATGTAAATAAATTCCACAAAAAGTGAAGATCGCATCTTTTCACGTTCTGCGTTCTTTTCCCATTCAGTGACTCTGCTTTGCCGCTGGGTGGATCGCATTTCTCCTGACCACTGCTTTATCTGAACCTTTAGGAAAGTGTAATGGCTCCTGTATCGCCATAGCAACAGGTCAAAAATATGCAACGGTACAGCTAAACCATAAATGTTGGCACCCATGGTACATAATTTATAAAATTATAATTTAGTCGTTTATTCCCACAGTTAATTTCAGGTGCTAATTTAATCTATTTGCCTTGACTTTAAGTAAAAACGCCCTGATTTACATATTAATTTACATATTCACTGACATACTCATTTACATATTCACTGACATACTCATTTACATATTCATTTACATATTCATTTATATATTCATGAAGGCAAACGTGCAAAAGGAACGTGTTATTTCACTCATGTGGAAGACAATCCTCCACAGATTCTGTTAATAAATCCGTTTTCATATTTCCTTTTGTGATTTCTATCAAAATTTCAAATTTTAAAACAAAAACCTTTACTCTTTATTCACTAGTTATTGTACAGTCATTACACTGTTATTACACTGTAATGAGCATCATGAGAGCACTCATGACTGACTAATATCACATCAACATGCACAATGAGGCTGTGTGTCAGTGTGACTGATTTACAACACGTGTGTGTGTGTGTGTGTGTGTGTGTGTGTGTGTGTGTGTGTGTGTGAGAGAGAGAGAGAGAGAGAGAGTTGGAGACGCACAAAACTCAAATTTTAACTGTACTGTATGAATGTATTAGAAATAATGACCCACATATATGAACTACAGCATCAGATAAACACACACACACACACACACACACACACACACACACGGCCTCAGGGTTAAATCTGTGTATGGATAATAATATATGCATCACACATGATGACCCAGATACCACAGACTTCATGGTCGAAAATGAAATATACATTACGTTCCTCCTTTACAGGAATGCGACGTCGCCATACTTTTGAAATCCTAATCTGTTTGAATAATTAATCTTATTAATTAAATCATTAATTAAAAAGCGAGACGACGTGCATTCCTGTGCTGCTGTGTGTCAAATATGGGAAAAATATATATGATCTTATAGTTGGTTTGTTGTAATGATGTAATAAACGCAGTTACCACCAGGGAGCGCTCTAATAAACCACACTGCACACACGTACATGTATATGCGTATACTGTATACACACACACACACACACACACACACACACACACAAATAATATAATAAAAGAATATAAATGATATGTACATTATAATATAAAGAAGGAGATAATAAAGGTGTGTGTGGTGTTATTCTTTATCTCAAGTGCAGTCGTGTTCTCACATTTGCATCTGAAGATTCTGCTATTAATTATTAATTTCATTCTCATACATTAATCTCACCCTCTCTCTCTCTCTCTGTCTCTCTCTCTCTCACACACACACACACACACACACACACACACACACACACACACGGCGCCGTGTCCCCCCACCCACCCGCCCTCTTCAGTTCCTGTCCCTATGAAATCAATTAAGAGTCAGTTCAGATGCAGCTGAATGCATCATTTTCTCTCTCTTGCTCTCTCTACACTACACACACACACACACACACACACACACACACACACACACACACACACACACACACACACACACACAAAAAAAACAC
>CM074932.1:995674-1005674 GCA_037576815.1 Pangasius larnaudii
TACATCTATATCCGTCTACTTTTTATACACACACACACACACACACACACACACACACACACACACACACACACACACACACAGACACACACACACACATACACACCCACATCCATATTTACATGCTCCTTGTTATGGATCTGTCTCGCACCCGTCCGTATTTATCACACGCTTTCTTGTTATAAAACCCACATCAGAACTCTGTGAGATCTCGGTGTACATCTCCATCACACTCACACACACACACACACACACACACACACACACACACACACAGCTGTAAATCGGTCACACTGACACACAGCCTCATTGTGTATCTATGACTGAATGGAACACAAACACACTCACATTCCAGTGCTGTGATAAACAGAGTTGATTATTTTCCTAAGACAGCACGTCCCCATGTGTGTTGTTCCTCTTAAACAACAGCAGCTTGCCAACAATTACAATTTTTATTTTATTTTTTTATCAGTTTACCTCTGACTGTTACAAATCGCTGACACTGGAGACTCCTTCCATAAATGCAAAATAAACATCTCCTTTCAGAAAACTTCACCATATCAACGACTTTTTAAACCGTTTACGTGGACCGTCCGCCGTACACGTCCCTCTGAATGAGCTGTTGCTATAGAAACGATAACCTATTAGAACGAGCGCGTTAATATAAACCTGTGATTTGGAGCTGCGCTACTGTCAGAGCTGCTGTTATAGAAAACTAATCAACACTTTCTGACCAATCACGATCCAGAATTCAACAGCGCTGTAGGATCAGGTGCCTTAATCATGAAATGATGATGATGATGAAGAAGAGAAACACCTTCAGAGTGATGGGACAGGATGAGCAGGTTGACGCAGGACGCTCCAGCGCCCGAGCCGAAGATGGTGATCCTCTCGTGGTCGCCTCCAAAATGGCCGATGTTTTCGTTGAGCCAGCGCAGAGCCTGGATTTGATCCAGCAGGCCGTAGTTCCCTTTAGCTGCCTGATCGCCGGTGCTCAGGAAACCTGCACACGAGCAAAGACACGTTTATAATTCATTATAAATGCGCTTATAAGGCTTTGTACCTACTTTCTAAAGATGCCTCATAAAGCTATAGTAAAGCATCATAATACATACTTTATGTAACGTTACCTAACGAAAGTGCTCATCTTATTACAAGCAGGCTGCATTATTACAATTCAGGAAAATATTGTTACTATATTAAATCATATAAAATATAATATATAGCATATTAACCATTTTTTGTCATAGACAGATTTAGAAAACTGAAAATAAATGAGCAAAAATAGAAACCAGAATATGACCTTAAACATCAGATTTCTTTTCTGGATTAAATAATAAATTTAACGTCATGATTCCTTAAACAGAAAAAAGGCACAAAGGAGCCAAAAAGGGCATAAAGTCAAACTTCTGTTTGGAACCGTTGTTAATTTTCTTGGTCTGTTAGTGACTCCATCGTTAAGCCCTTTATTGTTCCTCCTGCTTTCAGCCAATCAGAGCGCACTGTACTGGGCTTGTGCTAGTGACAAATGATGAAAATACAACGCTAATACAAAAATCACATTAGTGTTTAATAACCGATGGAATAATAACAGCTCTCGGTAGTGGACGAGTGTGAATACAAGGCTGCAAATGGAATGAAAAGCGTAGCTCTTGCGATAACGTCTTAAAATATTAAAGCGAATTATATTAGAGCAACGGTGCCACAGTGAATGTCTGAGTCAATGCTACATAAATTAGAAGAGGGGGAACATTTTGAATTAAAAAATGGGCGCTACAGGAAAGACAGGCTTTTCAGTGAGGATGAAAAGGGAAAAAGAAGGAAAGGGGAATGGAGGAAGACAGCGAGGAGGATAATAAAACAACACAAAAATAGACTTAAAAGCGTAGAAGCGTCCTGCATGCCTTAATATATGAGACTGTGTGTGTGTGTGTGTGTGTGTGTGTGTTGGAAAGACAGAAAGGGAAAAGACAGGAAATGTGAATACTATAATCCTGTTGCTACTGAAGCACTTTTTCGCCTTCAATATTGACACATAAACACAAAAAACACTCGACAGGTTTACAATGTTAAAAATGCAGTAAGGCGTTCCTCAAGGTTCTGCTTCAGGCTCGTTGTTGTTTTCCCTTTATATGGAGCACCTCGGACTTTTAATTCACAAAGAAACCATAACGATGGCTTTCACTTCTACCCTGATGACCCTGATGGTTGAGTTTCTACACTTAAGAACCATGATGTCACCACAGATACAGATTTTTAGTTTAAGTAAAAACATCTCTAAAACATTAAGAAACATGGAAAATAAGGCATATGCTAAACCTAATGCTGAATAACGTGTTGCAAGACGGTTGTTCTGCATCAAACGTCAGAAAGAGTCATTACCGCAGTCTTATAAGTGCCTTATTAACTACAAAGTCCTGCGTATGGGGTGATGTGGGGGGAGAATATTCTGTATAATACGGTAATAATCTCTATTAGAAAACAAACTGGTGTGTTTTGGACGTCTCTGGTTTTGGAGGACATGTCTGATTGTGGTCGGTTGCCAGGCAACAGCAGCAAAACAGCACCAGAGAAGGTTAATGTGATGGCAGACGGATCGGTTTTGTTTTTTTTGGTTTTGTTTTTTTTTTTGTCTGTGTGTGTCTATGTGTGTGTCTCTTACAGTAGTTCTGTTTAATCTATCCATCACACCACCAACACAATCAAAGTGCACTAATATAAATCACATTCATATGATCAGTTATTCAAAATAGTCCATCTGTACGTCCGTTCATCCATCCATCCATCCATCCATCAATCCTTCATAGGGATCAGTTTTAAAACTAACCATATGTATCACAAGAACCTGTTTATTTAAATTATCTTTCTATCTAGTCTTCATTTATCAACCATCCATCCATTCCTCACAGGGAATTGTTTATTTAAATTATCCTTCCATCCATCCATCTATCCATCCATCCATCACAGGGAACTGTTTATTTAAATTATCCTTCCATCCATACATCCATCCATCTACCAACTTAGTCATCCATTTGTCACTTATATGGACTTGTTTAATTAAACTATCTATCCATCCATTCATCATTCTTTCAACAATCCATTTATCTATCCATTGGCCTATATATCATTCCAAACATTCATCCATCCATCCATCCATCCATCCATCCATTCAACAATCCAACTATCCATTATTTACTCGATCCATGCATCATTCATAGGGACCAGTTTTTAAACTATCCATTCATCCACCTAGTCATCAAACCTAGACATCCATCCTTCAGCCAACTCTTCATCCATCCATCTATCCATCCAATCATTCAATAATCCATTCATTTATCCATCCATCTATCTATTATTAATTCATACGGACCTGTTTATTTAAATCATCCATCCATCCATTATTTAGCAGGTTCTGTTCCTTTATCTGTCTGTATCTACACCTCCGATCTGCAGAGTTGGAGCTCTTGCTAACTTTAGCACTGAGCGAAGTATTCCAAAACCAAACTCATAAATATTCACCAACTAACCACCAGGACACCGTGAGCCTGCATCCTTTGTTTTCACTGAAATGAGAATAAAGAGGAAAAGAAAGGAAGAAAAAGAAAAATAGAGAGAAAAAAATAGTAATATCCTTAACATTATTCTATAACAGTTCTATAGATAATGATGTCTCTAAAACATCTGGTGCAGATTCTGTAAGATATCAACAAACCACGATACTGAGACTGACATCATACTGTGACTTCGTCCCGACAGAATTATATACAAACATATTCGACTGATTTTATTTGCAGTTCTTTTTGCGAGAGCACGAGGACCATTTGGGATTCAGCTCCCTACTACCTTTTTATGCACTATATAGGGCACAAAATAATGGCTTCTGCACCGTGCGATCCATTTAGGACACAAGCTGACTTATTTGGGATTCATACACCTAATTCCTCTATAACTGCACTACACAGTATGTAATAATGCCTCCTACATGCTGCAAATTCTTTTCACAATGACTTCTACAGCCTATGTAGTGAACTATATGACTAACATGGGTCCATTTGGGACAAAGTCTGACTTTAATTTTCTACATTTAGCTACCTACTCTCTATGCAATGGCTTCGGCAGCCTACATAGGGCACTATATGACCAATACGGGTCCGTTTGGGATGCAGCCTGTATCTTATTTGGTATTAAGTCTCCTAATCCCTATAAAATGGCATCTACATGGCAGCCTACCTAGTGCACTATATAACCAATGCAGATTAGTTTGGAACACAGCCTGTGCCTCATTTAACATTCAGGTACCTACTCTCAATAAAATGGTCTCTACACTCTACATAATGAACTACAGGACTCATATGGATCTGTCTGGAATGCAGCCTATAATTCATTCAGCAATAAGCTTCCTACGCCCTGTAAAATGGCTTCTACAGACTGTATAGCACTATATGACCAATATGGATCCGATTGGGATGCAGCCTTGTGTCTCATTTAGCATTCAGTTACCTACTCCCTATAAAATGGCTTGTACACCCTACATAGTGCACTATATGAGCAGTACAGATCCATTTGGGAAGCAGCCTGACCCTCATTCAGCACTTAGCAATCTAATCCCTATGAAATGGCTTTGACAGCCTACCGAGTGCACTATATAACCGATACAAATTAGTTTGGAACACAGCCTCTGTCTCATTTGGCATTCAGGTGCCTAATCCCTATTAAATGCTTTTTTACACTCTACATAGTGCACTATATAACCAATATGTATCCATTTGGGATGCAGCCTGATTCTCATTTGGCATTCAGTTACCTAAAGCTTACACAGTGGTTTCTAAAGCCTGTCTAGTGCTATATATGACCAATATGAATCCATTTGGGATGAGGTCTGACTCTCCTTTGGCAGTGAGCTACCTACTCCCTAGACAATTGCTTCTACAGCCTACGTAGGGCACTACATGACCAATACTGATTCATGTGGGATGCAGGCTGTGTCTCATTTGGCATTCAGATATCTAATCCCTATGAAATGATTTTTTTTACACTCTACATAGTGCACTATATGACCAATATGGATGAATTTGGGATGCAGCCTGACTCCCATTCGGCTTTCGGCTGCCAAAAGCCTACATAGTGGCTTCTATAGAGTGTCTAGTTCACTATATGACAAATACAGATTCATTTGGGACAAAGCCTGTGCCTCATTTGGCATTCAGCTTCCTCCTCCCTAGATCATGCCTTCTACAGCATATGAAGTGGACTATATGACCAATGCAGGTCCATTTGGGATGCAGCCAGAGTGTAATTTGGCATTCTTCCACCTATTCCCATCACAATGGCTTCTACAGCCTACCTAGTGCACTACATGAACAATAAATGTCTGTTTAGGATGCAGCCTGTGTCTCCATCCTTCATTTACTGCTTTGGAGATGGATTTAAGGCCTAAACATAACCAGTCAAACACCTCAAACTTAGATTGGTACGTTCTAAATTAGACTTCATAATCACACGTCTGGAGGCGACATCACAAGCGAGGAACACAAACGCCTCAAAGCGAACACGCTCGAGAAGATAGGCGCAGGAACACAGAATCCTAATTTGGGGATGTGGAGCTCGTTGGTAGCATCCGGAGGAGAAAAAAAATATAAAGCAGCAGAAAGGTCTCGTGTGGAATTAGGAAGCTAATTAGGGTAATCTGTTTCTGCAAATAGAGCGCATCTGATAAAGGGATGGAGAATAAGATAGAAAGAAGGATGAAGTGTAAAAGACAGATGGGAGAGAGGTACAAGGAGAGAAGATGGAGATGGTGAGATAGTTAAGAAGAAAAAAGAGAGTGACTTCTTCCGTATGTGAGAATGAAAATAAAATTATATAATGAAAATAATACTATATTAGCAAACTGTAAATTAAAAAAGGATTCATTGAGCATCGTTAAGTAGAGGTGATTCTGATTGGCTCACGCACAAACTCCTCCCACAAAATCTACACCTGTGGAAGGGGAATGGAAGAAAAGAATGAAAGAATGTTGATGAAAAGACAGAGAGAGAAAGAAAATGGCGAATCAGTGAACATGGAAGTAGGTGGAGGTCATGGGGATGGAGTGAGGGGAAGAAAGAGAGAGAGCATGAGACATAAAGGAGGAACAGTGAGCAAGATAGAGAGAGAGAGAGAGAAGTGTAGAAGCAGATTGGAATGGAGAGATAGAAATGGAGGGAATAAAACAGGGATTAGAAGGATAGAGATTGAACTGGTGAAAGGGAGATCCCCTCTCTCTCTCTCTCTCTCTCTCTCTCTCTCTCGAGTTCATTAATTAGTTAATGAGTAAATTACTCTGAACAGATGGCTGTGCTCACAAATCAACAAGTCTTTGGGGCTGTGAGGATGGAGTGATGAAGCAATGGAGGGAGGGAAAGTAGGAAAAAAGGAAAAATCGCTAAAAAGAGAGAAACTGAGACGAGGCTGACGTAATTACCGATAACTAGCATGCAGAATGCATCTGAAGAACCGCCGAGAAATATCATTACACCTTTGCCCTCATTAAAAATACCGGGATCTATTAATATGCATGAATATGCAAATTAGAAATATCCTCCTGCTATCCCAAACAGCACTAATATCATTAATGTTAGCTAAACTAGCTAGTCGATTTGCTAACTGATAGCAAACTAGCTGATATTTTTTTCTGTGGAAGTTCAGCATGTCGATTTACACCGTCACTTTCGTACTGAAACGGTTTCGTATAATGTTACCGTGACAACCATGATTCTATCACATCAACAAAATTAGCCAAGGTAGCTCGCTGGCTCAAAAGTTTAACACAGAGACTTCAGAGTACACAACTTCATCCTCTAATCTCAGACACGATTGGTGGAGATTATTTAGTGACATCACAAAGTGAGCCCATGTGTAGCCCCGCCCCCAAATCAGCTTTATATAGAAGTGCTGAAAAAGTCTCTGTTTTGCAAAATTATTCCTCACTTCCTCTGAAAAACATCGCTACTGGCCAATCACAGCAGAGGTAAGACACAGACTCCACCCCCTTACTATCATCAACTCAAACCCCGCCCCCTTTCCCGCCCTATCAGAAGCCAGTATAACCCAGGTTTAATGCAACATGGCTTCATCATAAACACACAGGAAAAGATGGGATAACAATGTGTACAGGCCAGGATTCACAAACAATACACCTGTGTGTGTGTGTGTGTGTGTGTGTGTGTATGTGTGTGTGTGTATGTGTGTGGTCATTCCAAATCATGATTATCTCTTTGAATGAATTTTCAGCTTCACTGCAGAACATAAAATATACTATGGTTTATTTTTCACCACATGTCTCTCCCACCGTTTCTCTCTCTCTCTCTCTCTCTCTCTCTCTCAGGGCAGGTGATGATGGCGTGGCTGGTGATGATGTCACACTTACCCAGAACCCCCAGTCTGTAGTTCATGGTGACGACGATGACGTTGCCATAGGCGGCGAGGACACTCGCGTCGAACATGCTTCCTGCTCCCTCCATATACGAACCACCGTGGATGAACAACATGACCGGCTTCTTCCGCCGATCTCGGATATCTGTGAACACACACACACACACACACACACACACACACACGCCACCCCAAAGTTGATGATTTTTCTATAATAGCAAGGCCCCAGGTGCAGAAATATGCTAAGGATTATGAACGACATGTCATAAAAAGTTACAGCTTTACATCTGTTACAAAGTGCTGACACTGGAGACTCCTTCCATATATGTTACATTTTTCAATCAGTTTATGTCACTGTGAATGAGCTGTTGCTATAGAAACGATAACGTATTAGAACGAGTGCATTAATATAAACCTGCGATTTGCACTACTGTCAGAGCTGCTTGTTACAGAGAATTAATCAACAGCTTCTGACCAATCAGAATTCAGGATGCAACAAGGTAAAATGGAAAGACACTGGATGATCCAGTCCACTTAGCTGAAACTTACTGTATAGCATCATGTTTTTTTGTTTTTTTTTGATTTGCTAAAATACCTTTCCTGTTTCAGACCCTGTGTTTTTTTCCACACTCATTTTAGACTTAGAAAAAAAAAAGTGACTGGAAAATGATGACACCAAAATGTGGGGTGGAAAAATAAGACGGCAATATCTGAGAAGACGCACAGCCAGGGGTTTTATTTAGGGCTCCGCAGACAGTAATTTTCTGGTTGTTTACAATTTTCTTCATAAGTAAGTGGACATCTTGACACATCAGGGTGATGTGTGTGTCTGTGCGTGCGTGTGTGTGTGTGTGTGTGTGTGTGTGCGCCTCGGTGACTTTTCTCGCTCAATTACAGTGATTTGCTTACAGGAATGTCCCTTTTTTTTCCTCACAACACATTTTGTGATTTATTTACCGACTCTTTTTCAGAGCTTGATTTAGAGCACACAGAGTGACTTCAGATGGAACTGCGCAGCCCAAACAAGCCTCTAATGGAGCGATAACTTCTGCAAAACTCATGTGTGTGTGTGTGTGTGTGTGTGTGTGTGTGTGTGGTCATTACGTTGGCTTGACAAAGCCAACATTCTGTTCTGCTGTTTAAGCTTATTATTAGTGGTGCTTGTTATGCAATGCTATTCACTATTATCATCACTATTATAATTACAATTCTTCTTCTTCTTCTTCTGTTTCTTATTATAGTTTCCAGACACTTTTTCAGCACGTAAACAGTCTCTCAGGCTCTTTTTGCCCAATGTGCAGCCCCACTGGGACACGTGTGCTATTACTTTTCTCAGCGTTCACACTTTATGGGGAATAAAACATGGGTGTCACAGCTCGGATGTCGTTCGGCTGACATGCTCGTATCACATATCCTCTCATCTGTCTTAGGGAGTAGACCTGGCATCTACACATCGCGTCTCAGAATCATCACCTGGAAAATGGTGTTATTATGTGTGCAAGTGTTCGGCTTGGTCCAGAGATCCATTTGGGAACTGATCCCACATGCTAGTCACGTGGAATTTCCCGTCAGGATTCGCAATACACACACATGTAAAATGACACTAGAGGACCAAACAGGCAAACCGAGACACTGTTTAGATTCACTATCTCTGCAGGAAATCTGCGACACGTCACAGACACGGATCATACCTCAAATCAGTCAGAATGCTCGGGAGGTGTGTGCGATTACTTTTCTCGCCATTCCCAAGTTCGTGTCTTGATATTCCCGATCAAATTATCCCCCATACACACTCACTGAGAACTCAGTAGCAGGACTCAGCAGACCATAAACTGCGTGTAATCACCAAACTACTGCAGCAGTGTCATACATCAAAACCCATTTCCCATTACGGAAGCTCGAAATTCCCACTGATGTCCACTGAACTCCTAAACCTTTCAAGCTACATTCACCAAATTCAGCACAGTCCTTCAGGCTGTTCTGCACGTGGGATCAATTCTTAAATTCTTGGGATTCTCTGGACCAAGCTGTCATTTTTTTAACTAATCAGACTTACGGACTTAAGTGGATGATCAAAAATCCCAAAAAATCCCATAGACTTACATTGAGGGAATGTTCAGAGCCTGGCTCGGAATGTTCAAGATTTCAAACTTTGACTGTCAAAACTCACACACTCCTGAAACCCCTCCTCTCTCTCTCTCTCTCTCTCTCACACTCTGTCACTGTACCTGTAACAGAGACTCTCACCTCAACTATCTCTCTATCAATGCCACACACTCTCTCCATCCATCTCTCTATCAATCTACCAGCAGCGCACACACTCACTCTCTCTCTCTCTCTCCATATTTATTTCTATCAGTCTATCAATCTACCTGTATCACTCTCTCAATCCTTCTGTCTTTCTACTAATAACACTCTTTCTCCATATATCTACTTGTGACACTCTCTCACTCCATCTGACTTTCTACTTGTATCACTCTATTTGTCATCTATCTTTCTTACAGAAGAATCATAGCTCACAGGTACTCAGGCAGTAATGTCTTTGCTCCATTGGTGATGTCTGGCTCGTTTATCCTCACTCTATTGA
>CM074932.1:1010674-1013958 GCA_037576815.1 Pangasius larnaudii
CAGAGGGCAGCGGAGAACGTGCTGAGGAACCTGAAAGCATCATTTCTCACATATTTTACTTCTTGCATAAACAATTTTAGTATTTTTTGCAGAGTCCATACGCTGGCCTTTATTCGTCACACTTCCAGCATCTCGCGTCTCATCGAACCGTGTGTAAATCTGAGCAGAACATCTGAATATACATAGCTTGAGCTTGATTTTCAGTAAAATAAGTACATTACCTGTAGAGTAGAATAGAGTAGAGTATAAATCATAAAGATAAAAAACAAAACAAAACAAATAATATGAATAATCGCAATTATGTACGATGAAATATCAGTAATGAGGTTTAGTCTCCGTGGATGTAAGCAAACATTAGTGTTAGCGCTATTACGTAATTTCATATCAAGACAAATGCCAGATGTAATTTTATTAATTTTGTTTATAACTTTTTTTGGAAGCTGATTTGATGTGAAAGTTGATTACTTTTGAATCTTTAAAACTGTAAAATGTTAAAAGAAGTGTTTACAGAACTGTATATTTTCCCCCCTTTTCAATGTTAACTTTTTATTGTAGACATTTGTAGCTTATTTTTGTATCTAATAAATACAGTTTTTTTTTATATTAGAATAAAAAAATGAAACATATATATATGTATAAAGTATAAATATAATCAACTCAATCAAGCCTCTTTGTATGAAAACATTTCCAGCTCTAAAAATAAACTTATTTTCCAAATCCAATTCTAATCTTCGCTAATATCCCATCCACTTTATATTTTTTATATTTATTATAATTGAAATGCAGGTGATTTTTTTTAAAGTGCTTCAGTTTTTTTTTTAAATTAAAAAAAAGGGGGTTTAAAGCTTAGTAGTTTATAAAGAAATAAATATCGGCTGGGTATCGATACCGTGATACTCGAGGTTTCAGTACTGATAAAGTATTGTGTCATCTCTAATAAAGTATCATTAATTAATTATATTTATGTATTTATTTTTATTTAAATGCAACATACCCGGCAGTTTTGTAGCAGTCCTATATATCGTGATATGTACGTGTATCATGGAAATGTCATCGATTAAATCATGATTTGATATTTTGGCCATATCACCCAGCCTCATTCGTGAGTGTTACAGCCGTGAATCAGGAGAGTGAGAAATAAATACGAATAAATAAATAAATAAAATAAATAAAATAAATAAATACGAAAGAATCTAACACTGTGAATGCAGCTCTGATTTTCTTTTTTAATTAGGTGTGTATAGGGTGACGTACGTAACACAAGCGCCTTCATTTCTAACATAACATCTAACATAAAGCTTTAATAAAGGACTTAAAAAAGAATGAAAAAATTTCTCTTTCTTCTTCAAAGTCTGTGAATTTTATTTCATCATAAATTTCCCTTCATTGCATTTTCTAATATTATTTTTTTCCGCCTTCATTTATGCTTCATATTCACACTGCATTCGAGCTGCACTCGTTCCCCGACTCTCCTCTTCATCTCTGTCTTTCCATCGTTCTGGGACAATTGGATTAGCCAGATGTGTCTCTATTTAAACCTAAGCAATTACAGAGCACAGCAATGTGTGTGTGTGTGTGTGTGTGTGTGTGTGTGTGTGTGTGTGTGTGTGTGGATCTCAGATATACAGTGTAAAATCTCAGCTCAGGCTGTGATAATCAAGAGAACAGATACATTTACACCCCCAAAAAAGAGTGTGTGTATGTGTGTGTGTGTCTGCGTTTTGTGTGTGTGTGTGTGTGTGTGTGTGTGTGTGTCTGCGTTTTGTGTGTGTGTGTGTGTGTGTGTGTGTGTGTGTGAAAAAATTGACCAAAAAAGACATGCAGGAAAAATACCTTCGTCCCTCGGCCTGTTCGTCGCCGACTCGTCAGGTTTTTTAGTGAGTGGACCTGAGACAAAAAAAAAAAAAAAAAAAAAAAAAGGAAAAAAAAAAACCACACACACACAGGGGGGAAGAAGAGAAAAGAGAAAATTCAAAAAGAGTCTCATTGAGTCTCATTAAAAAACAAGAAAAAAAAAACAGACAAGAAAAACAAGAAACGACAAAAATCTGTTTTTTTAAAAGACAAAAAGACTCAAACAACAATAAAAAACAGACAGACTAACAGTGCAGCATCCCTCATGTCATTCATTCCTGTGTGTCCTTGTTTTACACACACACACACACACACACACACACACACACACACACACACACACACACAGTTAAATCTAGCTTCAAGCCTTTGCGTTGAGTTAAAACTGAGTGCAATTAAATCCAGACGGAACACGTCACACACCAAAGAAACAAATGCACACACACACACACACACACACACACACACACACACACACACACTGTAACAACGCTGTACCATTAGCACAGTACTAACATAATTCTAAAACCAAATCCAGAACCATTCGGTGGAACCGTTATTTTACACTAAAACGTGTGGAGTGTCTCCTTCACAGCTACTGAACACGAGACCCCAGTTTGTCTTATGAGCGACAAACAGCCCTAAGGAAGCCGGGGGGTGGTGCCAATACTTTCTCTCTTCGTGAAAATAAAGAGAGTGACATGCAACTTTTTGTTAAACTATGTTAAAATGTGAAGAAAAAAAAAAACAATACCATGAGTCGTACTTTGTGCTGTAACGGAATCTGTATCTGTATTCGGATTTAAACCCAAAGTGGGTGTGGAGGAAAGCGCTATCCGTCCTCTCGAGCATACATGAGCTCACAGACCTCACGATTCTCAACATATTATCTGTTTCGAACACATTATCTCTTCATTCCGAATAATGTATTTATATTCGATTACATCCTGACAGGAAGAGGAAGCTGACTGAGCACGGGTACATGTTCACGGTAAATAACCAGCAAAAAAAAAATCACTATATGGTGTGTATCAGTATCCGAGTGTGTATCAGTCATGTCTAACTCAGCACTAAGTGCTCCAGCTATTAGCAAGAGCTATCGGTGTAACCTGTGTGTGTGTGTGTGTGTGTGTGTGTGTGTGTGTTGCTGTGAAGCAGTAAGATAGGGATCCGCTTCATTATTTACCCTGTTTACCTGTCAGCAAGGAACACACACACACACACACACACACACTCATACACACAGACACACACAGATCTCTACTGACCACACACGCTCCATCGCTGTCTGGGCTGAGAGGATGGACCATGTAAAACACACACACACACACACACACACACACACACACTCATACACACTCATACACACAGACACACACAGATCTCTACTGACCACACACGCTCCATCGCTGTCTGGGCTGAGAGGATGG